>JAKSZP010008689.1:0-29620 GCA_022478985.1 Massospora cicadina | reverse complement strand
AATAAATAAAATAAAATTATTAACTATCATGTTCTTAAATACTTTTTAATAGATTACTGGATACTATGCTATCAATTCCTTTAATTTAAGGGTATATCTATAAAATAAGAATAAACAGGTATGGGGTGGAAGGTGAGTCAGTAAGGGCATATGGCTACCAACCTGAAGGTTGCAGGTTTGATTCCCGCCCTTCGCACATCGATTGGGGCGCCAGCCAAAGGAAGCTATTGGCAGTTAGTAGGCCTAATAACACGAAAACCTTACCCATGACGTAACCAGAAAAATATGAGTCTCGATCTGGAGGTGGAGAAACTTTCTTTGATGGAGTTGACCCTGTTCAGGTTTCATGTCATTTCTTTCTTTCTTTCTTTTGGTAATGCCTGTCCCATGGTCGGCTTGCCTCAGTTAAATAAAAGAATAAACAGGTAGCTAGGTTATTTAAAAATTTCATTATTATAAGTTGAATATGCTTGAAATAAATTTTAAGTCTCTGAAACCAACCCTCAACACTTCAGCTGATGGGCCAAGCTGACAAGGAGTAGTTGGATGCTTTTTCAGGACCTAAAGTAATACAATGGTATTAACAAGCTTAATGCTGGTTCAGAGACCCAAGAAAAATTAAACCTTAAAAATAAATTGGTATAAGAAGTTAGTATATTTATGTAAATAATAGTGCTATTTATAGTTCAAGGGTAAATTAGGATTATGATAAGTGATAGGCGATTACTTTATAAGAGTGGAAGTAGATTCAGTCTTGTAGGAGGTTATGGCATAGTTCAGGTTCATAGTTGACGTAGCTCAGGATTCATCATTGAAGTCCGGACTTAGATCAATAAGGTAACACAGTTAAGTGGTCTCCATTATCTTCCATAAGAAGCCAATGGACAATAAAGCATAATAGGTGGTATAACATTATAAATAGAGAGAATAGAAGAGCTATAATATTAAACACACCTCATACTTAATGTCAGGGCCATAATAAGTTGTGTAGGGCATTCTTCCTTATCTTTTCAGCCAATGGATTAATAATGGGCGATTTATCCAGAAATATTTGGTTGTGAATTTGGCATTATTCATGGAAATTATTCAGCGTTTTAAATCCAATACTGATACTATTTTTGGGCTTAAGCTCAATAAAGTATATAATAACAAACAGATAACAATAGCAATATACAAGTTGAACTAATTAAAGTAATAGATAAATCATAACCCTAAAGTTAAAGCTTCACATAGACTAGAGCAAATCATAAAAGAGCCTTCCAAGCCTCATTTGGGGGTGGCAATGATTTTAAAATGGTGAATATGAAGCCTTCACTAATATACGCCTTGTCAACCTCATCAATTGAGGTAGGTATGCTCCATGATGGTGGAATTCAGTTTAGCATAAACTGGAAAGACCTCAATAAGTGAAAGCAAACCAAGAGGGTTTAAGATCATCAATCAAAGTAAGTGCCAGGGCACTGCTGATTATGAAGAGAAAATAGATCATAATAGTTGATTTGGGTCAGTGAGGTAAAAAATGATTCAGACTATTTAGGGGATGAGGAAGGCAGTAGATGGGTAAAGTATACCGTAGTCTTGGGTAGTGCAGCAAGTGCAGTTGGTGATTCATTCACCTCCATAGGAGTAAGCCAGTGGGGATGTGGACACCATAAACAACAAGGCTAATTGGCAGTAAAAGTGGGTAATGGGTAGCAAGACAGTCGAAATGGGCACATGGTGCTGAGGGGTAATATGGTCAAGAGAATAATTTAAAGGTGAGAGTCGCTTCTGGGACTTACTGGACTCGGCAGGCCAAAATTATTGTGGTAACTACAAAACAAAGTCTTGCTCAAACGAGGCGAACCTTTTTATTTAATTTTAGCATGGAATAAATAAGCTGGAAGAAATAAAGAGGCTGAAGGTGGGTACATCTCAGCACACCGCCCTTATACTAACTAAGGATGAAAGAAAAAAGTTGAAAATAATGGCAGGGAGCAGTGAAAAGGTTGTCAAGTTATAGTTTTGGGTCAGTTGGTTTAAAAACCTTACCAAAAACAGTTTTGGGGACAGCTGTCACATTAAAATTTTATTGAAATCATTTTTAACTATATAAATTAAACTAAAATAAGTAAAATAAAATAGATAAAATAATCATATCATTTTTTTCTACTTTTGTTTTTTTGTTGTTTGTGTTTTTTGTTTTCTTTACTTAAATAAATAGAGTAGGTTAAATTAAATAAATGAAAAATATTATAACGTTAGGGTAGGATACCCCAGTGGTAGAATAGGGTCCTCTACCGCTGCCTCCCCAAGTTTGATCTCAGTAGTGAACTTTGGGTAGGGGACAATTATGACTGTGTTGGCGTTGTGCACCAATGCCCCAAAATGAGATAGCAAATAGCAAAGGCGGTCCATGGAGTTCCTGGCCATCATACGCCGCACATGGAGGTTATCTGGGTTTCATCCCCCTTTCCCATTTTTCTTCACTTCCCCTCATCAGTGCGGTATCATCCCCAGGTTGACCCACCTCAAATAAAATTTTGTAATTTAAAAATATTATAACGTTATCACTAAAATTAAATTGGCAAGTAGGTGTAAAATGGTTGACAAGGCGTTTTAGGTAATAAGTCCATGTGAACCACCAGAATAACATAGGGCCTCACCAAAATCACTATTACATTAACTGATCAGTGTATTGCTGCCAACAGGTAAGGTAAATTAAAATATATCCAAGAAAAGGCATTTTCTTGGCAAGGCAATGGATTTTATCAAAGTTCAGGGGTGTTTGGCTCATCTTGTCAGCTTTGCAGAGGCCTAAGCATAGATATTTATAACTAAATTAACAATTAAATTATACTTATGTTAAGATATTGATGACATGTATTTTAAGTTTTATTTGAGGTACGCTGTCCAGGAGATGGACAATACTAATAAGCAAATAACAAAAGAACCAAATAAGTGAACAAATGGAATAATAGAACCAAAACAAAAAATCTCCAACCAGGTGGGGAGCAGAAATCGCTAACCCTCCATGGCAGAGGATGAGGGGGCCAGGCAGCTCTTCTACAGACATACTATTTATGAAAAATTTATAATAATTGTAGAAATGGGCTAAAGTGGAGAGCCAGGGCGTTGGGCATCAGCATAGTGTGGGTGGATAGCAGTGTTGAGAGAGCTCTCATCCTCATCAAGATCAGCTTAGTAGACCGTTTCAACAAATTCTGTTAAATTATGTTCAGCTTGAATGCAGGCATCAGGGAGCTGGGCAAAATCAGATAAACTTTGGTGGGTGTTTTTAGCAGATGGGTCAAAATCTGCTTGTTTAGCAACATGCATGACACAAGCTTCAGCATCATTAATTAATTTACTAATTTTGCTTTGGGCTGCTTTAGGGAAATCAGGGGGGAAGTAGAGTGTGGCCAGCCCTAGTTGGAATTAGCCACTTATTGGGCCACTGCTTTGTGTAGGTTGGGGCAATTTGGAGAGGCTACCGCTAAAAAGGCGAGCTAATGGCCACTTTAGTAGGGGGCGGCATTGGGTTTGGAGAAAAACGTTTGGGGGATGGGGTTTTGTTAAATTCAGAAGGGAAAAATGCGGCCTGACCATAATCAAAATGAATAAGAGGTTCACCAGAATTTTCAATTATGATAATTTTACTTGATTCATCAACTTCAACCAATAGGTCCCATGGTTTTTTAGTTCACAAGAATAGTGGATGATGAATTCAGGTGGGAAATAGTTAAATGTGCTGCTTGGGTGTGAATGGTGGTCCAAACCTGACTCCTATTGGAGTTCAAAATAGGGTGGGTTGATGTGGGTGGTTGATTTGGTGGGGGCCAATTTCCCACTCTGGCTATCAAACGAGAAAATTGAGTGGGAGGTGGCAACAAAACGCCCCATTTAGAATCCACTGAATAGGGCTCCAAAGCTGTATCAGAGGAAGTGGCATGGGGGCAGGATTTTTTGGAATGGTCAAACCCAAAACAGAGGGGACAAATCTGGCAACCGTTATCTACCAAAGCCCAAAAGTAGTGCTCTGGTGCCGCTTATATAAAAAAATGGGGTAATTTGTGAAGCTATGTCAGGGTGGGAGGTAGGTAGGGAGGGAGGGACGCAAAGGAAACCATCATTATGGTGTCTGTAGGCAGGCGAGTTTGGGTAGTAGGGATGGGAGTATATTAAAAATAAGGAGAATATAAGCCGCTGCTGAAGAATCCTCTTCAATCTGGAAGCCAATATTGAAAAAGCCCTTAAACAGGCGGAAATTGATTAAGCTATCCAGTGCAAATGCAGCGGTGGCAAATTTTAATAATTATCTTGTTGGCATATAGTAATAAACACTCATAGCCAAATTATAGGCACAATTGGATTGTGGAATGAGAGAGGGTGAGAGGATGGGGGCGAGAAGGGTGGATGAGTGCCAGGTGGAGCGCTAAGTCCTGTGGGGGGACAGAACAGCTGGAAGAAAATGGCGGGCTATTTGACCCCATGCAAACAAGTTTGCCCACAGAATGGAAAATGCTAGGTGTTAGGCGCCGCTACCCACATTGGAGCAGCAGCTGGCGGATATGCGGACATAGATAAGAAAACTGGTGTGTCCAGGTGGCAGTGGTAGAAATAAACTTTATATTAAAATTTGCTCAAAAGTGAAGTTAAGCGGAAAGGAAAGCTTTGATTATGGCAACATGTAATAAAGATAAAACTAAAACATCCCACTTCAGTATGGGTATATAAATTAGTTGCTGAGGTGAATCTTCTTAACTTGTCTGGAAAAGAATAGTTAGGTACTTAAAGATGCCTGGTTGAACAACAGAAAATTAAAAATTAAATCAATTATAAGTTCAGAAGTTCATTTAATAAAATTGGGTGGAGATAACCTCATTAATTGGTTCAGGAGTCCCTTTTATCTAGATAAAAATAAAAATTAACCTAATAAGAGGTTCAGAAGTTCCAAGAGAGTGGTATCTTTAGATGATTAGTGATTTCACAGTTGTAGCTCAGAGTGCCCTCTTAGTGAGCACTGCTATCAACTTTTCTGCTGATGAAAAAGCTGACAAAGAGTAATTATATTCTTTATTCTGGACCTAAAGTAATACAATGGGCTTGTTGCGGTTTGGTTTGACCAACCATTTTACTCTTTGGTATATCTTATTATAGACTAGGGATTCAACTCCTCAGGACTTGTCACCAACATTAATCTGTTGAATTAGGCTTTGTTGGATTGCCATGAATTCTCTGGTAATCACTGAATTAAGTTACAGTGTTTATTTTCTCATGAGCCCACTTCTATATATGTAGCCACATAGTTATTGAGTATTAAAGTCTACAACCCTGCTGGAAATTTCCTCTGAATCCTTCTCTATCAGTTTATAAAGCATCAGGGCATCGTAATCAAATCCCTTTTTATTGTTATTGTTTCCTTTTCCTGTTTCACCTTTGCTGCTGTCATAAATAACCATTAAGAGTTTTACACAAAAAATACAACCTAATAATGTCTACCACTTTTAGAACAACTATGAACTTCTTAGTACTCTAGTGTGAAGTTTATTATGATGGGAATGCGAAATTATGGAACTTGCTTTCACCTAGCTAGTTTTAGTTATTCTAATAAACACCTTTGACAATACTTTTTTGATCTTTTGCCTTTAGGGCTAATGTCTCCATACAGTTCCCTAGTTTATTATGCATAAAAGTTCTAACCTTTGCAGTTGTGTTTCGCTACCTTAATGACAATTGTAACATTCAGTGCTCACTATTGGAGTCACCTTTGGTACACTTTATTCCTAAAACTAACAATCAAAATTCAATATTCTAGACAGTCAAGATGACCCATCTTATATTCTTTATTATGAACCTGATTATGAGAAGAGGCATTCTATTTCTAGCATTGCGGACCAACTGGCCACAGCTTTATTGCAAGAAGATCCAGTGGGATAACAAATTTCCGCTATTATTGAATTTTATAAGTGATGAAAACTTTACGTTTTCTGTTCCAATCTCAGGGGCAGGAGATAAGGTATCTAAAATTTCTACTTATTTGGCCATCTTTAAGCAGTACAAGGTTGAACAAAATCTGGTGGTAGAATGCTCGCTTTAATAGCGCAGTAACCCAGCTCCTCCAGGATCTTAAGTGCACTAGGCGTAAGCTTAGACCAGCCCACTTCCAAGCTGATTCATCAGCTTTTAATGCTATTTATTTCACAGATGAGGTTAGGGCTATAGTGCCCGACATATTGACTGCTGCACCTCTGCCTGATACCACTGCCAGCTCTGCCGCAGCGGCTGCTGCTCCTGTAAGCTCTGAACCTTCAGTAAAGTCATCTCCTTCACCCTCTGTTAGCCCTGTCAACTTGCCTAAGTATGATAAGCATAGAAATATCCATCCCTTAATACAGTTAATTGAAATCACATTGAAAGATAATAAAAACCATATCAAATTGTCTAAAGTAATGAACTTTCTGGATCTTTATAGCTAGGAGTTGGTACTGGAAAGATTAATGAAAGTTGACATGTCTTGCCTTAATGCAAAAAACACCATTATTGATGAGTTTGGTGGGTCAGAACTGATGATAGCCAGAATAAATGCTTTACTAGCTATTAATTTTAACCAGGTGAAGAGTTTTTGACCTTTGCTGATTGCTTCTACTATGAGGCTCAATTATTGTATAAAGCCCATGTTATAAGCCATTATGACGCTCAGATCGCTTTTCGCCAAGCCTGAGCCACACAAAAAAGTGTATTGGGCTATGTTACCTATTTTAAAACTCCAACATGACCATCACCAAAATGTTAAATTACCTTTAGTGTTGCGCCCTTACTTTCAGCGCTCCTAATTACAAGCACAAAAAAGAGTCAAGGATTCATTTTATTGACTACACGCCCTGATAAGGATTTGGGAAAAGCCCCGGCTTAGTATTACTGGGTCATCTACATCCGCTGACAATTCTATAAATTGAAGTTAATGATTTACCTGTAGTGGAATGCTGCCACCTCAGAGAAACATCCCCTAAGAAAATACCCCCCAAAGTTTTATGACTCCATGAATTCAGATGAACAATGAACTATATGTTATTTGAGGCAAGTGGATATCATAAACATACACACCTTCACTAGCCCCAAAAATACACTAAATAACCTTATATGGATATTAGTTTGTACAATCAACCAGTTCAGGTCATCGTTAACAGTGCACTCTCACAAACATTATCTTCTCCAAACTAATGTAAAATTTGGCGAACAAACCCAATATTGATCATTGTACAAAATGTGGCACCACAGGCCCCAATGCCACAACTTCGCTAGGAGCTTATAGCTCCTTGCCACTAGGTTTTGGCGCTTAAATATTGTTTGCTCACGCCATTGTCTTACCACATGACAATTATGAATTTTCTTTTTGAGAGGCTCCTTTATAAGGAAATATGGACTGAAAGCCAACTTTGGAGATAATACTTTGGATGTAGGCGGACAAAAAAGCCATCTTTATTATAATCAAGATTCATCCACTGATGAGTCAAGCCTTATAGACACAGTTATTGACCACTCATATGATTCTGCTGAAATGAAATTAAGCCTGACGGATGCAGTTATGGAATAATCAAATGATTCTGCTGATCTGGGATACCATCATCAGATGAAGCCATGGCGGATTTATCATCAGATAGGTAGTATAGCCCAGCAAATAATGTGCATACCATGCCTATAAGACTTCCAGTTCCAGCAGCAGTCAAATCCGTCGCTCATCCCAATTAACTTCAAAAACTTCCTTACTAGTGAATGTTAAGTTTAATGAAGGATTATTCCCATTAAATATCACAAGGAGCGCCGGAGTCCTTTAAATTTGCCCACTGAGTTACCAGGTGAAAATGGGATTTCCCACCATGCTGCACAAAAATACACTAATAAATCATGGCATATAATCCTCATTAAAGCTGATACTACTCTACAAATTCCTGAAGAGATGTATGGTAAGATTCTTCAACCTCTCCTCATATCCAAAAAGGATCCCGCTGCATCCTCTGGTGCCATCTACCTAAAAACTGGGAAATTAAGGGGTCATTATAAAACATTTTCTTTTACCCAGTGCACATTCTGAAGCAAAAGATCATTACTTATGCTTATGTGCTGACTTGCCTAGCAGCCTAATCTTTATAGTCACCCCTAGTTTCCGCTCATTCTGTATTATAATGTTTGGTCAAGTGGGGAAATGTTTTATTTTGGTTTTACCAACCATTCTACTCTTTCTTTTATTTTTTATAGACTAGAGCTTTAACTCTTCAGGCCTTGTCATCAACCTTGGTCTGTTGAATTAAGTTATGGCAGATATTCCTGACATCACTGGTAATTTGCTAAAAAGTAATGTGGATCACCTTGCCCACGACCCACTTTTATATATGTAGTCTCATAGCAATTGAGGATTAAAGTCTTATCACCCCATCGGCAAGAACCTCTGAATCTTTCCCTATGAATTTACAAAGCATCTGAGCATTATAAATTGAATCAGTTTTTATTATTATTATATTATTTATTAATTTCCCTTTGCTCTTCTGGCATAAAATAATCATCATTGGTTTTCCCAAAAATCCAAGCCTTTGATGTCTAACATTTTTCAGAATAACTATGAACTTCTTGGTACTCTAGTGTGAAGTTTATTATGATGGGAATGCGAAATTATGGAACTTACCTTCACCTAGCTAGTTTTTGCTACTCATAACACCTTTGACAATACTTTTGTGATTCTTTTTAGGGCTAATATCTCCATACAGTTCCCTAATTTTTTATGCATAAAAGCTTTAACCTGTGCAGTTGTGTATCGCCACCTTAGTGCTAATCACAACTGGGTTTACCCAGCTTAATGTTGTTCAAATGCCAATGGAACATTGATCCCTAAAGTAATTAAGGTATAAGATGTAGTTTATAATGTACATAATAGTACTATTTGAATATTAAAGGAAATCAGGACTATGTGAGTGGTAGGAGATTACCACGTGTAAGAGTGGAAGTAGAATAAAAATTAGGAGGTGATGGTCCATTTAGTTAAGAGTTGGAGTAGTTCAGAATTCATCATTGAAGGCTGGACTGAGATCTATAACGGTAGCATATATAAGTGGTTTTCATTATCTGCCATAAGAAGCCAATGGACAATAACGCATAATAGCTGGTGTAGCACTATAAATAGGTCGAATAGGCGAGTGGAAATGGTGAATAAAATCTTTTACTTATTATCAGGATAATAATAAGTCGGTTAGGGCATTCTTCTCTATCTTTTCAGCCAGTGGAGTAATATTGGTGAGATTTATCCAATATTTGTTTGGCTATAAATTCGGCGCTATTTAGGGAATCATCAGCGTTTCTAGATACTAATATAAAATAAATAATTTTGGGCATTATGTCCAATAAAATTATATAATGATAAATAAAATCTGGTATCAATAGCATTAGACAATTTTAGCTGATTAAAATAATAGATAAATTGTAACCCTATAGTTGAGGCTTCCCTAGACTAGGGCGAAGTCTGACACCAACCTTTGTGATTTGACATCCCAACATCCTTTTAATAAAAAAGAAGTTCTGAGACCCCCTGCCAAGACCCTCTTGGCCAGCATAGATCTAATGCAAAACATAGATGATCTATGGGTAACTAGCCTCTTATTAAGGGGGAATCTTCTCCTCCATGTTTCCTAATCCAGTCTGGAGCTATACTTTTTTTATAAGTATTTGATGCACGACCAAAAAGACTACTATGTATCTTTAAGTGTTGGTGCCAAATTAAAATCAAAGATAATAAACTCCCAATATGGATCTTTGGAGTTCTAAAGCGGCCATATTAGATGGGAAGGGAGTTCAGGGGGGTTTTCATCTGCGACAGACCTAAGGTCCCATGTAAGAGTGGATAAAACAAGAGTGTGACATTAGTAGAATGGAACTGAAGGGCAAATCTTCAAATTTTATTCATCATTGAGGCCCAAGGTATGCGGAGCCTCAACATACTGAGTGAGTCAAAACTATTCATATTTTACAAGTTTGGCACACAAGAATATAAATTTATGTTTTGGTATATTTAGGTGTAGTTGGGGTTGAGCAATACCAACTTGTCATCGTCAGATCATGAGAACCCCTTGGCAAATGTGAGCTCCTTAATATTGTCCCATCTTTCTTGTAGGATGTTGGCTAGGAGATTAGTGCATTAAATATCCTCACCCAGATGCTTCATGGCCTCTTGGAGGGCTTAGTGGAAGAGAATATTGATGTGAGCATCAGCCTCTTTGATGTTGAGCTGATTATGGGATTTGTAAATTGGAAAGCTCTTGTGAGGGTGGAAATAGCGCTGAGGTTTGGACTTTAAATTGCTGATTATAATTTTGGCCTATTGAATCTATTTATTTGAGGCAAGCTGACCAGGGGACGGACATTACCAAAATAGAGAAAGAAAGTATTTACATGAAACCTGAGCAAGGTCAACTCTGTCATAAAAGTTTTTTTCACCTCCGGATCAGGACTCAGATTTTTCTGGTTACATCATGGGTAAGGTTTTCGTGTTATTATACCTACTAACCGCCAATAGCTTCCTTCAACTGGCACCACAATTGATGTGCAAAGGGTGGGAATCGAACCCACAACCTTCAGGTTGGTAGCCATATGCCCTACTGACCCGCCTTCCACCCCAGCCTATTGAATTTAGGACTTATGGATAAAGGCTGATTGTCATTGGATACCTATTAGAAAGGTTTAAATGGATATGATACAGTAATTTGTACCACCAATGGAAGCTGGTTGGCTTGAGGCAGGATCAGTTGGCTTACAAACTACTAAGGCAATTTGATTGAGCCCTGAGCAGAAATGTGAACCTAAAAGTTTGGAAAGATTGGTCATAATTGATAGCGCAACAGGAGCTGCAGTTGCTGCAGTTGAGGGAGAAAGAGAGTATCAAAATCCTTTAAAACATGGTAGATTGTCAGCAGGCTAATACCAGAGGGAGGAGTGGCAGAGGCTGTGGCAGTGACAAGGGAAGGACACTTGCATTTAAAGTGGTTAAGGTTGAAGACTAAGGTAAGAGAGTGAAGTTGTACTCTACGCGGGCAAAGAATGGGTTTTTTGGGGAAGAATGGATTAATTTACATGGAGAAATTGTAAGATCAGTGTCCCAGTGGAAGGCATGATCATTGCAAAGGCGAGAGACCCTTCAAGTTGTCTGGCCCATTGGGAACTACAAAAGGAAGAAGGGATTAGTGCATAAGTGACCAAGCCCTCTAGGAGCTCCTGCTTAGTTGCTCAGGAAAATATGGATATACAATCCAGAAAACTGAACACCAGAGTGTAATCTTCTTGCATGAATTACAATTTATTGATATGAAAGTATTCTTATAATCAAGAAACATTGTCATTTAAACAGAGTTGGTCTTCGCTAGAGAAGCACAAATTAAACTACCCCTTGAGGGGAATAAATTGATATTAGTGGCGGGATTATCACTGCCTACACTATCTAAATTATGGCTACATTAAATTCAGGGAATAAATTCTCAATTTCAACCCAAAGGACAAAAATCATGTTGTTCTGGGGAGCACCAAAAAGCTAAAGATCACACCTGGGAGCACGTGAGATGAAGAACTAGGTCCCAAGGGAAACAAAGTGGCTTATTGATGTGAGGCTAGAGGAGCTAGACTGGGAATGCTTCACCGGCGATCAAAGAATGCCAGAAGGCGGCTCACCACCACATATGGGGGCAGAAGGCTTTAAGTGAAAACATGAAAATCTCAATTTGGTGGATTGGAAACTTTTTTGTAAACTTAATTTAACAATTTTAACTTTATAAACTGAGTAAATAAAGCCAAAGAGAGATCCTTTAGATATATACCTGTATATCTTCTTTTTCAATGCAGAGAAATCAACCATATTAAGCTTCTAATATCACCTGCTGAAAGTCTTGCAAATCCAAAGTCCTCCTAAAAAATCCCCTTCATACACTTACTTCTGGCCCTCCACCATCCTTACATTTATATAAAGCATCAATTAATTACGCCATTATGTTAAATGGTCCATTTATCCTCAAGGATGAAGAAAGATGACATCCTTTGTCTTATGGACTTCCTAATTTGAGTTCTAAATTCTAATGGTCTCACCCTGACCTGCAACTAATTTAATATAAACCCAATGTAACGCACTGTTTCTCACACTAGATTCAGATACCATGTATATAAACTTGATTTCTAGCCTGAGTCCTGATGTTTTTTCTTGCACAAAATTCAAAAAAACAAATTTCTACTAAATTCTGATCAGGGACTTAACGCGTTTGTTTTTGGTTTTATTAAATAGTTTTCTGCATTTTGACTTAACAATGATTTGGAAATTGACATGCTTATTCACACTAAATCAAATATTCCCTAAAATTCAAATTGTTTATGAACTTAGACTCACTGAAGTACCTTTGTTCCAAAGCTTAGAACTTTGTCATTTATTGCTATACTATATACTAAGGGCTCACATATATGGCTTTTTTATGTAATCGGCTGGTCAATTTCTATTTGATTTAATCTGTATTGCTATAAAAACTAACTTTTTGAACTTTCTAGTAGTATTTAACATAACAAGCTTCTTTTACCTTTGAAACACGTACATGTTTCTTTTTTTACCATATATACCTCACTTCTGAATACCTGCTGTCTATAAAGAGATTAAAGCCACTGTATCTTCCACTCACTAGCTCTCCTTGTTGTAACTGCCTTTATTTTTTGATTTTTCATACCAGATCTCACATTTGAGCCAGTATCACATAAATATGGTTGCTTCAGCTTTAGACTTCCCATTACAACTGGCACACAACTTCAAGTTTATGAGAAATTTTATCCTTGCAGTCCCATTTAATCCCCGAATCTTCACATTAAGTCATGCGGCTGCCTTTGCTGTTATTTATACGTTATGATGGATCATTTAATATTTTTATATTACTTCCCTCATTTTTACCCTAATTTACATATCCTTTTGGTCTCTAAAATGACTATAATTGTTAGGACTTGAGCAAGCAAGTAGGCTGGCCTGTATGCGCAGGTGCCTGAACACCCACAACAGCAGCCACAGAATGAAAGAAAACGCTCTACCTTTAAGGGCAACAGATGAAAAGTAAAGGAGGTTTTTGGGTTACCTGCAATTGCTAAAGAGGGAGTGAGGTGTTCTAAGTATCATATATATTATTCCTCTTGGCAAATTGAACAGAATGTTCCAAAATAGTCTCTCCTACAATTAAGTTCATTAGGTGGGCCTTACTTATAGCCATATTTTTTGCAGCATGGTAGTCATTTTTTAATATAAAAATATTAAACAATAACTTTTAGGATAAAAATTTAAGATGGAAAATTAAGTAAATGTAAGAACTCAACGCTCTATTGTTAAATGATTAATTGATCAATTGTGAGATTATTGTTCATTTAAATTTACTGAAAACTAAGGCTTTGTGCTTATGAAAATAAGTTAAAATTATATGAAGTAGTCAATTATTTAATTTATGAACTTATCATAAGAACAAGAATAATTGATTCTGGACTTTGCAATACCAGTTATTTATTTTTAATGCTCTGTTATTAAAAGCCTTTACAATAAGAAAAATAACAAGGTTTAATGTCAATTGGATTATAATCAAACTAATTTTGATTAATAATTTGAGTTGCTTGGGCATTACTACCATAGTTCAGGGAACTAATGGCTTAGCATTTTTGAGACAGTGCTTTCACAGAGCTATTTCTTAAATCATCAAGAAATTAATCACAGAGTTAGAGCTGGTTTTGCAGCAGGAAATTTCAGATTTGGAAAACCCACAATGTTGGGAAAGACCTCCAATGTGGAGAAAAACCCCAGAAACCATGCCTGAGTGACACTGGTCAGAAGTTGGGGTAAAGATAGGAGTTAGGGGAAAGATGCATTTAGCATCAGAAGCAACAATCTAAAGCCATTGAATTTGCATAAAAGGGAAGTAAAAAAGTAATTCATTGACTAAAAAACTTAGTTTCATATTACTAATTGTTGTACTACATCTAACTTTTTCTACTATGATCAGGGATATCATAGGGCAAGAAGCATTAGTTTAAGTAGTGACAGAAAAATACAGCTTTAGTCTTAAAGCTGAGTAGTTCCTATCTTAATAGGCGCTATCTGTTGTCTATTATCTCTATATACTAGACAGCCTGCTGCTCCATCTTGATTAAGGAATAATGTACCAGCTATTGATAGAAGCGAAATCTTCAACAGTGGCACTCATGGCTTGAATAGTAGATGGTCATTACACCAAAAATGTGGAGTAACCCTAATGTATATAGAGTTTTCAGAAATGAATTTATGACATTCTAAGAATCAGTAGAATAATTGTGTCATTATATCAATGAAAATAATAAATTGGTAAATTTAATTGATACTTCAACTTCATAAATCAGATTAAAATAAGAAATTTTATAATTAAGATTGAAGATGTGAGGCAGCATGGACTGAAAAAATGTTACTCATCAAGATTAAAGACTTGAGCAATGGTGATGCCAGTGTGACCAGAACAAATTCAAGATTAACAATGCCTCTGAATATTATAAGGGTGAAGCTTTAAGGGACATATAGAAGTCAATTTGTGACCACATCAGCAAGTGTCTACTAGCATGATTGCCTTGGTACATCAGGATTTTCTACCCAGTGCACCGCGTCTTGACATTCAGAGACACCCAGCTTAAATCAGCCATTAAATAGTCATAATTAATTTGAAAGAGAAAAACAACAAAATGACATAAAACTGCATGTTTTTGATAAAAACAGAAACATGGCCACCTTTTTCAAGATATTTTTTGTTACCTTGTATGTGGCTAGTGAATGTAATAAGTCTCTTACAATCATCAACTGTTTAAATGAATGATCATTGAATTTATCATGCCACATTTGGATGAAACACTACCTACGCTGAAGTTAAAGGAGCCATTCTTAATGAAGTTGGAGGCCCTGAACAAATGGCAACTAAAAAAGCTGATTTCATAAATGTTATCTTTAATAAGTATAAAACTATTGCCAAATTTTCAGACTGATTTTATTGAGAAGCCTAGGTTCTCCTAGGTGCCAAGATGATGATTGATTTTGATGCTAAAATTACATTGCAACATGCAATGCAACCTTATCAGAACTTGATAAACACCCTATTTTCAACAATGTGCATAACCTCACGACACCTGAGATAGTCAATTACTTAAAATGATGCTCTGAAACTTTTGGGCCACATAACACCAGCGCCAAGCCTGGAGTTATAGTTTTTACAGGCAAAGCAATTGAAATCAACCAAAAAATACAGTAAAACTCATATGTAAATGAGAAATCTGAATGCACAAAGGCAAAGCACCCAAAAAGTTGAAAATACTTGCTACAGTTATAATCAAAATGTACATTATGTTTCAAAATTTCACCAATAGATACTAATCTAGTATCTCCAACTAATTCTCCTAAGGAGCAAGAAAAATTGATAATAGAAGTTGCATAATATTTTGTGCCAGAAGCAACAATCCCAACAGGTGAAAATGGAAACTCATGTCGTGGCCACTTTATCAGTATGGAAACTACCAAAAATAACCCTCTTCATGTCCAGCATATAGTCAAATAATGTTAATGCAGTGATTTACCTTCAGTGGAAGGCACATAGGCCTGGAGAGAACAAGATAGTTGCTGAACCAAATATACATCAGATTACAAAAAATATGCTGGGAGAAAGATGAATTTGCAACAGTGAAAATCAAGTTTGAAAGGTATTAACATAGCAATTCTCAAAAAAACCAAATGTCTGAGCATTAAAAATAATTTATAAACTCTGCTATGTTAAACTCAGCTAAATTTCTATAATGACAAAATAATGCAACTTAACAAAATATACATAAAAATGCTAAGAAAAAGTATAAATTAAAGAAAAGAAAAAAAAATAGTAAGATAAAAAAATAACTAAGCAAAAAAATGTAAATTATATGGCACAAACCAATCTCTTTGGGAAAAAGAAAATCAATTTTATTCTTCACTCTATATGATTGATCCTTGAGGGCTTCATTTTTTATGCCTGGTATCTTTCCTTTAGGAGGAGGAACTGAATTATCTTGTACCAAGTTAGTGTATGAGTACTTATGAAGAAAGAAGGTTAATCCTGCGCTCATATCCAGTAAAGACAGGGTAAGTATTGAACATGGACTAGATTAATCATAAGATTAGTATTATTTTAAATTGAACTGAAAACTAAGGCTTTTCGCCTATGTAATTGAGTTTAAATTCATGAAATAGTCAATCAATTTATCATACTAATTTACTGCAACTACAAGAAAAAGTGATGATTTGTAACTGTGAAATTTCACTAAATGATATATGATTTATTAACTTATTATTAGGACCTTTCAGGTTAGCCAAAAGTAGATTTTAGTGTTGATTTGGTTAAAAATGCTCTAATTTCTTACTTATGATTCTAGTTTTTTGGACCCCTCACTACCATAGATTAGAGAATTGGTGGATTATCCTTTTGAGACAGTGCTAATAAGGCTAATTCCCTATGTCAGAAAGAATATAATAATAAATGCGGAGCTGGTTGTGCATTAGGAAACCTCAGATGTGGAAACCCCTCAATGTGGGAAAAGACCTCCAATAAGGAGAAAAACTCCCATAAACCATGCCTGAGTGACACTGATCAGAAGTTGGGGTAAAGATAGGAGTTGAGGCAAAAAGGTGGTTAGCATCTGAAGTAACATTTCTAAAGCCATTGAATTTGCATAAAAAGGGAAGTAAAAAAGTAAAATATTGACTAAAAAACTTAGTTTCATATTACTAATTGTTGTATTACATCAAACTTTTTCTACTATGATAAGGGATATCATAGGACAAGAAGCATTAGTTTAAGTAGTGACAGAAAAATACAGCTTTAGTCTTTAATTTGAGGATATATAATTTAAGAAGCACAATCTGTTGCCTATTGTCCTCATACAATAGTCAACTACAACTCCATTTTTTACCAAGGAATGAAGAACCAACTACTGAAAGAAGTGAAATCTTCAACACCTACCATTTACAGGGTGCTGATTGTATGTTGTGTGTGTGATCCAGGGCATTTGATTCTTGCAGGTGCTATTTTTCCCCAGAGTTCTACAATAATTCGTAGGAGAAGTTTAAACCCTCTACTGCTAGGTTGAATATTTTCAATAGAGTTTTTAACCACTTATACAAAAAATATGTTATAAATACCAAAAGTCAATTTTATTAGCTTTTATTAAGTTGCTGCGAGGGGATTAAAAGTGAACCCTGTCAATATCTCAGTGATTAGTATTTAATTGTGTTGAGGCTCAAAGTTCAGATTATGCTATGAATGTATAAAGTGGGGAATATGTGGATTTAACCTATCAGAGCTTTCAAGACTCACATCACTTAGAAGGACTGGTCAATGAAAAGTCAACTGCAGGTAAGATATATCCATGAGGCAACGATTTTATTTATTTTACCCAATCATTTGTTAAAATATATTTGCAACTTGCAGGACCCCCTCCAACCCTATATAAGAGGCCAGTCTCCACGTGTAGGCTATACTAAATTAGTTTTAAGATGGGGAAGGACCTCCAAATGGCTCCCTTGATTTCTCTGACAATTCGTGATAACCCTGCTGCCTGAACTCATGCTATTTGCCATAGAAGTATTGATAAATATATTACCCCAATTTGAGGGGTTCCATTGCAAATTGGCCAAGGTCTTTAGGCCTATTGTATCTTTATTTTCATCAAAACGCTCTTCTCACAATATCAGACTTGCAATTGTCTGGCATTACTCCCTTCAAGAGTGTTAGGGGATGAATATAAACTTATGAATTGGCCATGGACCCAGTTGTTGGTAACTCCTAAAGCAAGGGATTTGATGGACTATTCATCCCTTCACTTATATGTGATTATGAATGGTCCCTCCCAGATAGACCCAAGATTTTCAATCCTAGGAGTGATCCAATTGTGGTAATACAGCACCAAGTCTGATACTTGTAAGGACGGAATTGGGGCCCAGCTTTCATTAGCAGCTTAATCTTCTTTAGTGACAGTCTTTGAATTAGAAGTTAGTCATAATCTTGGACTGTAATTGTATGATGTACTGGTCCAACTTATACATGAATTGTTCAGGGTCAGTCCTGTTAGAGAAAATATCTTTGGCTAATAAAGCTGGCACCCCAGGTTCTCACCCATATAACACATGAAAAGAGTAAACTTTAAAGATACAATGGAAACTAATGCAATAGGTCATAAGTGCTGGGTAAGTAGAGATCCCAGCGGAGAAGGTCTGGACTGACCATCTTCCAGAGTATATAGACCAGGGTTCCATTAACTCTTTCTATGGCACAATTTTTGGATGGGTTATAGGTGACCTAGAAGGGTTGTTGTGTTCCCATGGAGGTGGCAAGGAGCTTTACCACTCTGGTAGTAAAGTTTTTCCAATTGTCACAAAGGAGGACCTGGGGGCATCTATGTCATGTGAAGATGTTTTGATGTAAGAAGTTAGCCGTGGCTTTGGCAGTCTTAGCAGGGAGCTACAGCTTCCACTCATTTGATGAAATGATCAATTCCAGCCAAGATATAACGATTGCCCCAGTAGTCCGAGGGATAGGACCTATCATATACAAACTTATGATGTGACAGGGTTGTTGGTCCGTCATAGTTGGTACTGGTAACAGACCTTGAAGCTGGATTGTTTTTTGCAGGTTATACAGGCATCCAGGACTTCAGCTATGCTCTCCATGATGCCCTCCCAGTAATACTTTCTTTAACCCATTCATATGTTTTTTCTCATCCATGGCCCATGATATTTTATGACTCCATGATCACAGGTACTCGCTCTGGTGGCTGAAATATAGGGCAACCAAAATTACCCTACTTTCTTGTATAAATTACACTTTCCACCTTGGTTTTGTGGGAGTGCCGCGCTAGAATATTCTGTGCTAGTTTATCTTCTTTATCCCACGTGTCAGGAGTCATGAAGAGGTCATGTAACCTCTCAGCTTCACTATTGTTTAAGTGAAGAACAGGCAGCCGTGTCAACCCATCTATATTCATATGGCGAGTTCCTGCCTGGTGCTCAATGGTCATGTTGTAGGGCTGGAGCTTCAGAGCTAAGTGAGCCAGCTGTCCAGTGTGGTCCTTCATATCTTGCAACCACTTCAAAGAGGCGTAATCAGTAACTACTTTGAATAACGTCCCATATAGAAAGAGGCAGTAGTATTTGACAGTAAGCAAGTCAGCCAGGCACTCCTTCTCAGTGATTCTGTAGTTTCTTTCAGCTTTTGAGAGCATTTTGCTGAAGTAGGACATGGGGTGATCAACCCCTATCTCATCTAATTGGGCTAAGATAGCTCCAACGGCATAATTAAAGGCATATGTCAATAACATGGAGGTCTTTCCATTTCCAAGGTAATGGAGGATTGGGAGTTGTTCCATTAACTCCTTTAGGGTCTCAAACGTAGCTTTTTGTTCTGCACCCCAATGGAATGTAATTTCCTTATCCAAGAGATATACGAGGGGCCACTGAGCTGGGCGAACTTGAGAATGAATTTTTGGTGATACCTCATCATTCCCAAGAACCTATATTTTGCAAAGGGTTTTGGGCGCAGGCACTTTGGATATCTCTTTAACCTTATCTTGGAGGGGTTGAATCCCATCCTGCGAAATAAAGTGTCCCAAGAAATTTAATTTCCTCTAGAAAAGTGCACTTGGAGTGCTTTCACTTGATATATCTCTCTTTTGCTTTGATAACTAAATTTAAGTCAAATTTGGATTTTTAAAAAAAAATACAAAATGATTGCTCATTTGAGACAAATCTTACTGATGTAAATGCCATTGACGCCTGCTGCCCTGGCTTAGGGTGGTGGTGGTGCGCCACCATCTGGCATCCTTCAGGCGCCACTGAAGTGTGCCCAGGCTGGCTCTGCTAGTCCCCCTAATGCTACTGGGCGTTATATTCCTTCTTGGGACTTGTCCCATCATCTCACAAGTTTCCAGGTGGTGCTCCAGAGCCCTTTGGTGCTCCCATAGAGCAATTTGCATTTTAGCCTCTGGGTTGAATATGGGAACATTTTCCCATATGCAAGTGCGGCCTCTATTGAATGGCCACAGTGCTGTTTAAACCTCTAGCTTCATTGATTTCCGCCCCTTTAAGGGGTATTTTGATCTCAGTTTCTGTTCTGAGGCTGATGCAAATGCAGCATCTAAGCTGCAATTAATTTATAAAAAATCTCCCTCCTAACTTTTTGAACCTGGCTCCTGGATGTGGCCACTTTGGTGGTCCAGTTCACCAGGTTGCCTTACCACCTTTCCCTCAAACGCCTCCGCCATGAGCTCATAGAGGGTTTGTCCATTTATGGCGCAGGCCCTCTGTTGCAATTCCTGGTTCTTAATGAAGCAGATTGTTTGACAGGGCCGCACACCTTTGCAACAAACTTCCAATGCATTGCGACGCCCACCTCATTATTCCCCCCGCATGGTGATCAGATCCACCCCTGACCATTCATTCTAGGCACACATCAATAATGGCCATGCCATTTGCACCTTATGCTTTGAGCTTGATCACTCAAAGTGCAAGTGCCCTACAGATTCTGCCTCCGCCACTTCCACTGCTCCTCCCTCTAGTTGGGTCAGCAGCTTGTTCAGCTCAATTTTCAAATGGGGATTAATCCTCCCGCCCCCAACTTTGGCTTTTTCTGGTTCCACTTCCAAAGCAGCAGCTAATCAAAATTAAAAAAAAATATAAAATTTTAACAATTTGACCAGAATATGAATCCTGAGTTCACGGCTGACTCAGTTTCAGCTGAGCTGCCATGGTCAACACCACATGGCCAATCAGCATCTGCCAATGCCCCAATTCCGGTAGCTGGCCCAGTGCTGACTGAATCCAATCCATTCAAGGCTCTTAAATGGATTGATGAGGACAAATGGCCGTATCTTTTTTAGCACTAGTGGTTCCCAACCCAAAAGGGGGAGCCTCCATGCATCTTTATTCACAAATGGGCCAAATAAAGAGATTATTGTAATACAAAAATTCCTAATATGACACATCAGCTAACAGCCTAAAAAGCCATATCTGAAGGGGAGGAAGCTTTGGAGAAACTTTTGTCCAGCGCCCGCTTTAGCTGGTGGACTATGGCAGATAACATTGGGGTGAGAGCATCAGCAACACGAGGCATGAGGGGGTATAATTGTGGGTTTTCTTCAGTACTGGGTTGATGGGACAAATGGCCGTATCATGTCAATCCAGATTTTGCTTTGGGGGAATTTTTCGTTGATCTTCCCAGATTGTGGCCTTACCAGCTTCTCCTGAAAACAGTTTTCTGATCTACAAAAATAAAAATAAATTGGCAGTTGAGGCTTCAGCTGCCCTTGCCAACACCCTACTTCGCCAACAACTCCATGGGGCGATGGAGCCTCTTGTTGAGGGTATTCATAGCCCTAAAATCCCCATGATTTTGAGGAAGATGAGAATTATGAAATTGAGGAGCTTTCCTTTGGTGTGAGCCGCGCTTTCATTGATGTAGCAAAAACTCCTCTTTTTAACCTCAATTATCCAAAAACTTACTGATGCATCAAATCTTTCACTTGAGTGCCAGCTCTCATCACTTTCGCTGAGCATTAACTTGCTCAATACGTTGAGGCTATGGACACCGCTGCCTCGTAAACAAAGAAAACCCACAATAATAGCCCCTTATGCCTCATGTCGCTGATGCTCCCACCCCAATGCTGGTCACCATGGTCCTCCAGCTAAAGTGGGCACTAGACAAAAGTTTTACCTAAGCTTCCTCACCTTCTGATATGTCTTCCTAGGCTTTTAGATGAAGTGCCATATTAGGAATTTTTTATTTCTTTTAATCCATTTGTTTGGACCATTTGCAAATAAAGATGCGTGGCGGCTCCCCTTTTTGGGTTGGGCACCACTAGTACTAAAAAAAGTGGGCTTTAACTTGATGTTGGCCTCACGTAGGCGCTGAAACACTTTTTCAAGTGAGCAAGATGTTCATTGAAGGTTTTAAAGAACACCAAATGTCATCAAGATAAACAATGACACAACTTAACTTAAGAGCATGAAAGATTTGGTCCTTGGCTCGCTGGAAAATTGTGGACAGTTGCATAGCTCTTGAGGTAGTCGGTAGGTTGGAAGAGACCCTCACTGCAAATAAAAGCGAATTTCTCCTGATCTTGGGGAGAGAGGTTCATTTGCTAATAACCGCTAGCCAGGTCCATGGCGGAAAAGGTATTAGAGCTGGAGAGTTGAGCTAGGACATCATCAATGCGTGGGATAGGATACTATCCTTCTTGGTGAGGTTGTTCAAGTTATGGTAGTCCATATCTACCCAATGACCTCCATTTTTCTTCTTTATCAGTAGGTGTGGACGACCAAGGACTTTGGGATGGCGCCAGCAACCCAGCGTTCAATAACTGTTTTAGCTCCATCCACATCTGTAAATACTCAACTTTTGATTTACTGTATGGTATAGATCAGATGGGATGAGCATTCCAACAACGTCAATGGTATGCGTCCAACCCTTCTTGTGCTCATAGTCAGTATCAGAGTTAGAGAAGATATCGCTATAGGACTCCAGTAAGGTGTGGACCTTGTTAAGCTCAGAGGGGGTTAGTTTTTAAAAATATGAATAGTAGGTAGAGTGTATAGCAATTGATTTGCGGGTAAGCCCATATCCACCATAGACCCAATACAGTGAACTCTTTTATTGTCCTCAATAGGGACCAGCAGGCCTCTTCTGATCTCCTAATGTTTCTTAGTAACCATGTTTTTCGTGGTGAGATTCCCCAACATGAAATTGGTTGTTCGCTGATATGCTGGGTCTAGCACATCTGGTAAGACTATAGGCTCAAGTGGGTTAAAAATAGCAATGCTGATTAGGTTTAATAGATAGTAGTGGGGGATTTGTATGGTAATCTTTGTGTCAACTACCCTTTGTTCACCCGCCTTGATTACTACCTCTTCAGACGCATAAAAATGGATACCCTCTAGAACATAAACTGATGGAGGTAACATTTTTGGTATTTGCTTCCCACCGTTGTGTAGTGCAGGGATAAGGCAGAGGAGGAGTATTCCACTATGCAAGCGTACTCCTTTTTGCTAAGCTCATTTTTGGTCAGAATCAGAGGGGCCTTGTAGTTAAGCAGAGAGAGATATCCTTGCTTCAAGTAAATGATCCCTTCATATTCCAGCATAAACTGTGTACCAATGAGTAGATCATATGTATTATTAGCCAAGGCTACCGCTGGGGCTGACAAGATAAGCAGCCCAAAATGAATGGGCAAAGAAGAGTAGGCCCCAATAGCACATGTGTTGGAAGACCATCAATACCAAACTCTTGTGTTTAGTCAATGTCAGGGGCCAGCTTAATCTTTTTTTAGGTTTTAAAACATATTTTCTGTGGATTTGGTTTCAAGGATAGCTGTGACCCATACTTCGTTAATGACAACCTCCACTTTTGTTAAGGTTTCACCCAAGTTGGGAGAAGAGTTAAACCTTCTTTAGCCGGAAATTGTAAGCTAGTCTTTTGGCAGTCTCAAGGTATTTCTCCTGGATAGACTGCGAGGTATGAACACTCTTTGTGTATCATATTAGCGAGGCAATGAGCTGATCGGTGTCCCTAGCAGTGTCAATAACCTCCAGACCCCTTAGCACTTGATGAAGATAAGTTCTGCGGGGTATCCTATCCATATCCACTCTCCCTAGGTTCACCCTGTCAGGCACCCCCACTTCACCTGTGCTCCTAAAACATAATTATCCACATCTTCACAACCCCCTTCAGATTCGTCAGCAGAGGGTTGTTAATTCATGTTAGGGAGCCCATAGGGTGTGAGGTAGGTTCTGGACTTCCCTTATGGCAGGATAGATCCTGGGTTTCTCATCCACCTTATTAAATTTTGGGGGAGGCGTTAAATTGTCATAACTCGATTTTTGACCTTTAAAGTAATGGGTTTGTGCTGCTTCATGGCTACAGGTTTCAACCTTGAGTTGGATGGATGAGAGGTCGAGGAAGATAGCGTCTGGGGGTGGCTGCTTTAACTACCCAGCTTTGGGTTGATCGGCGGCTGTTTATTTTTGTGAAAATCGCGGTTTAGCTTTTGTGACCTGGTCATTTAACCCATTGTTTTTGGGGGCAAATGGCACCTTGGAGAGGGTTTTAGGCTTAGGAACAGGCTTTGAAACCATTTGGAGAGTCTTATTAGCTGACAAGAGATGATCTTGATGTCAAGGTGGGGGCAGAGAGCGCTGCACTAATAACTATGGTGCACTCTGACTTACTAACTTGAGAACCTCAGATTGGCTGGGTGGAGGAAGATCAGGTTTAAGATGCACCGGAGGTGCTGGGATCAGAGTAGTAACCAGCATAGGGGTACATGGAGTTCATCATAGCCTCCTTTGGCAGGGCTACAGTTGAGTATCTTGGAGTAGATTCAATGTTATAAATATCAGCAATCACCAGAAGAGCCACTTTGATAACATGGATAGTCCAGAGGTGACGTTTGATGGAGATAAGATGCCAGGATATAATAGGGTGAGAAGCTAAGCCGGTTATAATGGCTGCAATAGCATCATCAAGAGGTAGCATTTTCTCACGTAATAGTGTCTGAGCTTCCCTGTAGAACCGTTCAACAAAAGAGGAGATAAATTCTCCCTTATGCATGCTAAAGCACATAAGGGCATGTTTCCTCTGACTTAAACTTTGGATTGAACCAAATTCTTCAACAAGGACTTCCTTCATCACCATCCAGGTGTTGAGCATGACCATATTTGGAACTATTATCTCTTGTCCAGTCAACTCAAGCAAGAGAGGAGGTACTTGATTTTCTGATAATCTGGGGTTCCTTCCATAACAGATTCATATACATAGAGGAATGAGGCAATGCTATCCTCCCCTGGGGTAACTTGTCTTGCAAAGGGGATTTTAAATCACTGGAGGGGCCCCATGAAAAGAATTTAAAGCTTTTTGAGTCAAGACAGAGCATTAGCTATCTGCTGTTCTACAGCGGCTATCCTGGGTTCAGAAGCTGCGGGGGGTTTAAAGGACGACTTACCCCAACCGCCTCCATTTTTAAAAAAGTTTGTGGTGTACAGGATTCCCTGTAGTGAGCACCACTCGAGGGATCCAGGGATTTTGATGCTTGCAGGTGCTTTTCTTCCCTGGATTTCCACAATAATTTTGCAGGAAAAGGCTTACTCTCTACTTCTGGATTGAATATTTTAGATAGAGTTTTTAGACCACTTATATTAAAAATAATAATGTTATAAATAAACCAAAAGGTCAAAATTATTAGTTTATATTTGAGTTACCATGAGGGTATTAAAAGCGAACCCTATCAATATCTAGGTGCTTAGTATCTAATTGTGTCAAAGCTCAAAGTCCAAATTAGGTTAGGATATATATAAATTATGGAATATGGGGATTTGACCTATCTGAGCTCTTGAGACTTGCATCGCTTAGATGTAACAGCAGATGGAAATTTACTTGCAGTTAAGATATATCCATGAGGCAACAATTTTATATATTTTACCCAATTATTTGGTAGAATATGTTTTCACCTTTCAGGACTCCCTCCAACTTTATATAAGGGGCTGGTCTCCGCGGTGTAGGTTATACTTAATTAGTTGTAAGACTGAGATAGACCATCAAATGGCTCTCCTTGATTCCACTGACAATTTGGAATAACCCTGCTACCCAAACTCATTCTATTTGCCTAAGAAGATTTAATAAAGTCATTACCCCAATTTGAGGGGTTCCACCACAAATCAGCCAGGGTCTTTAGGCCAATTATATCGTTCTTTTCATCTAAAACGCTCTTCTCAAAATATCAGAATTGCAAAGGTCTGACATTGTGATAGGGAGGAGGATGTAAGTCTAGTGGAATGTCCTCTGTGTGTAGATCGGTTGCTCTTCCCAATTCCAAGTAAAAAGGGGCCAAAAAGGGCGTCTGTACCCCTTGTCACCCAGGGCTACCTTGACCATGTGGTAGACAAGCGCTGGGTAACAGCCCTCCCTCTTTAGCTCCTTCCTCCGGTACCCTCAATCACCTCACCTAAACTTGTTAGCCAGAACAAGGAAATCTGTTCCAAGATCACCAAATTTAAGTTGATTAACCAAAAAATGACAAATCATGCCTGAGGATTAAAAATTTCATAATCAAAGAGGAACTAAGATTGAATTAATGGGTGGAATTGCAGATGGTATTGATTTGGCCAGCAGAGCAATTATCAAAATTAACCCCCTCTCAAAATCATTGGGGATTATCCTCAACGTGCAGGAAGCATCATCAGACACCATCACTAATAGTTCAAAGCTTTCCTCCAGAAACTAAGAGTTGTGGCTGATGCTACTCTTTTGACCAAACAAATGGCCCAGTGACTGGGTATGGGCAGGTTGGGCATCCCAAACCCGTTTTCACCCAATTAGGACCGCCCTTACATGGGGTGGCCCTGAGAAATTCCAGTTGCTCAATGGGCCAGATACCATTGCACCAACCGCTGGAAACACAGTCAAGACTTAATTAGGACGTTTGAGTTAAAACTGACAGAAACTCAGCCTACCACCAAATTCTTTGATGTTGATTCCCATTGAGCTTACCTGTCCCCTTTCCCAAAGTTTTTGCTAGTTAGGTCAAACTTGAGGGATCTAATCCCAGCTTATTCCCCATCAATTGATTACTATCTAATCAGTTGAATCACACTGAGAAAGTAGTTGGTCAAATTTCTTTCTTTATTTATATTAAAAGTTATTTCAACTTTGGTTTTAAGTTGAAAACTAAACCTCCCTTTCCACCGGCATTCCAACACCCCTCTGGGCTATGGCCATATTTGTCTGATATTTCATTAAAAGTCTGTACACTATTATGGTTTATCAGCAATTATTGGTGGAGCTCATTTGAAATCAATAACTTTCATACCAGCAGCAGTGCCTTTGGCTTTCTGGTTTGCCGTTTGGGTGCTTTGCCACCTAGGCTAGCAGGCTGGTCTAATTTTAACTTGCTGTTTTCCTGACATAATTTACCAACCAATATTCTTAATCATTTCCGCCTTTCTCATAGATATTGACGCAGCAATGGTCCCTTCTTTTCAACTGACTCAGGTTGTGAAGAAATTTACTCAGATCATGTTGGCCTAGTACCACTCAAAATGTCCCATCCACATCCCATAGTTGCCGCGGCTATTGTGCCCATGTCAGAATGTTATGTCTATCCAACTTGTGAAGGGCTTACCCCCACTATGAACCTATTGGTTTCCCCCAACTCTACTACCATCTCTTTGGTATTGCAGGATTCAACTACAGCTACTAATAAAGAGAACCTCGCTTACTTCCTACTACCCATGAGGATTAGTGTCGGGTCCCATCATGTTTCCTTTGAGGCTTTGGTAGATACTGGAGCCGCAGGCAAATTTTATGAGTGTTGGACTAGCCCAACAATTGGAACTTGACCTGGATGAGGTCCTTCAGTGATAGTTGCTTTTTCATCCTCCCAGACCTCATATTTAGTCCGTTGGCCAGTTTCATTCTCAGTACACCAGTTTAGCTTTTGCGATTGGTTTTCAGCAATGCTTAACTTGGTGTTTCTGGTTATCTTAGGCTTGGATGGTGGCGCTGGCAACATGTTAAGATTCATCTGGAGTCGAATATGTTGTCATTCACCAATGATCAAATGGATGGAGAGTTTCCCCTAGTTAATACCCTCAAGAAAACACAAGGGCGCAGCTCCATTACTTCCCTCGTTTCCCCTTTGGGCCTCCCATCTGATTTTCCTGAAGTATTGATGCGTTATCAAAGTAAATTTGATTTTAAGAAGGCGGAGCATCTTCCGCCTCACACTAAATTCGACTTTTGATTCTGTATGTCAGTAAAGTTGGTGAATATCAACTGCCTTTTGTACCCACACACGGTAAAAGAGGAGGCTGCTCTTAACACCTGGTTAGTCAATATGCTCAAGAAAGGATGGTTGTTTAAAACAATGTCGCCAATTGCCTCCCCCATCATGTTTGCCAAGAAGGCTGATGGTTCTCTGTCCCTGTGTGTATTATGTCACCTAAATAAAATAACAGTGAGCATCCCTACCCTTTACCCCTTGAGCAGACTATTAGTCAAGCGATCACAAAGTCTCACATGTTCTCCAAGCTTGATCTCATCAATGCCTCTAACCAAATAAGGTTAATGGAAGGTCAATAATGGCTTACTATGCTTTGTACCAAATGAGGTATCTTTCAGTTCTGCGTAATGCCCTTTGGGCTGAAGAACGCACCAGCCACCTTTCAAATAATGTTCTATAGTGTGCTGGGTGACCTCCGGTTTACATGTGCAGTCGCATATATTGACAACATCTTGGTTCATTCCCCAACTTTCAAACAACATGCTAAAGACTTAAAGCGGTCGTGGCTGCATTGCACAAGGTGGCCTGTTTGTCAAGCCTTCAAAATGCAAGTTTTATTTGGAGGAAGTTACCTTTCTTGGGAACCTGGTCTTAAAAGATGGTTATGCAATTCCGCTAATAAATTAGATGCCATCTGCAAATGGCCGGCTCCAATGACCCATAAGCAATTGTGGAGTTTCTTGAGTACCATCATTTTTCAAAAGAAATTTTTCTCAGCCATTCCCAGTTAGCTCCGCTCCACAACCTCACGGGTAAGAATGTGCCTTTCCATTGGACCCCTGAATGCCAGAAGGCGTTTGAGTCAATTAAAGAAGAATTCTTATCACCCCCTATTCTAAAACATGTGAACCCCTCCAAACTGTATATTATCACTTGTGATGCTTCAGCAGTAGCTGTTGGCAATTCCGCTCAAGGAGCTTGATGGCTTAGAACATCCAATTTCCTACTTTTCCTAGAAGTTCTCTTCAACTGAACAATCATAAACCATTTACAATAAGGTTTTGGCGGCCATAGCATGGGCATTGACTCATTGGTGGTACCTGTTACAGTGTGTTCAGCATGAATTAACTGTTCATATGGACCACCAAGCTCTTATATATTTCCGCAAACCACAAAAATTGGCACACAGGCAGGCTCATAACTATTGGAATTTATGCATTTTCAATTTTAAATTTGAATTCATGAAAGGTACATTAAATGTGCTTTCTGACTTCCTTAGTCATAACCTGGCCCATTGCCCCATGGATTCAGAGGAAGTGGACTTGATTACTATGATCCCCACCACCCAAATCCTTTCTATTGTCATGCCTGTGGTCACCTCAGTAGAGTTAGCTCTGGATGCTTCGCTTATAACAAAGTTTTTGTCAGCACATATTGTCAGCGCTACAGTTCTTTTGACTGGCGCCAGGGCTTGCAGTGGCTCGAAGCTGGAAAATTGGAAATTGAGAACCAAGGAGGAAACGTAAAATAAAGATTAGTTTGCCGAATATTTTTTTAATTCAAAATGCTTCAATATTTATAGGGTGCATGGGGACTTGATGCCTTTGGGATCTTTGGAGCCTCATCCGATCAGGATCTTTAGTAACCTTCTGGAAAGGCCTCCTTGAGGGCGTCCTCAATGGATATTGTCACTCACCTGACTGAGAAGGTGAAAATCCCACTCCACGTGACTCAGTACTAGGTAAGGATGATCCAGAAAAAGTTTTATCTTGGCTGGAATCGATGACTGACT
>JAKSZP010008688.1:0-29722 GCA_022478985.1 Massospora cicadina | reverse complement strand
AAAGGGCCCTGATGGTCTGTGCGTACCCAGAATAGCTGAGAGGAGCCATGTAAGTGGTGACGCCAATAAATTAGCGCCTCCACTATTGCTAATAACTCCTGTCATATACGGCGCAGTTTAACTCATGCAGAGACATTTTCCTGAAATAGCCCACTGATGCTCAGACCCATCTTCACCCACCTGTAACAGGGCAGCTGCAATGGCAAAGTTGGAAGCATCCGAGGAAAAAATGAACTCCTTGGATAAATGGCGAAGGAGGGATGGGATATCAGGGTCCCACCGCTTAAAGCATCCTCAAAAATGGAGGACCACTGAAGCACCTTGGCTCCACTCCTTTTTTTTCTCCCATGGAGAGATTGGGGTGAATTCTTGGGAATTACACATCCCCAAAAGCCCTCAATTCCTTGACTGGGGGGGGGTGGGCCACAGCGAATACCCTTTTTTATCTGGATTTACATATGGCCCGGGTAAAAAACGATTCCCATAAAAGAACATTAAGAACTCATATTTACTAATCTTCAGTGTAAGGGGCTCCCTTTTAACCCGCTCCAACTTGTTGAAGGTTATATGGGACTTGATCCAGGGAAAGCCCCGGGATATCATCCATGAAACCCCAAAAAAAGCCCCTAAAGCTGCTCAACGGGGAAAGATGGATGGATTTTTAAGCCCAAAAGACCGAACTGAAATTTTCCCTTTTTCTTGGGGAAGGGGTTAACCCCCTCTGCCCCTTTTTTATCCGGATTTGTTTGAATGCATTGAGGGTCCAACTTGAAAAAACTTTTGCATTTTCAATAATTGCAATCTGGGAATCTAAAGGGATGAGATAAGGGGGTAAGTCACATTATTTAAATTTCCATAATTACAAAAGGGGAAAAATTTTCCATCATTTACAAAGGAATGGGGAAAACAGGGGAGGACCAAACACCGTTCCTTCCCCCAAAATCAAAGCCTCATCTCAAACAGTCAAAAAAGGTGGAAGAAATAAAGACCCAAAAGGAGTAACCAAACCAAATTGAATAAATTTAAGATAGTAAATAAAAAAGAGGATGCCAACCCTCCAAAAGAAGGGGTAACCAAAGGGGGGAGAAGGGGAAAAAGAAAGGGGAAAGAAAAATAATGGGGAATTGACCCTTTTTTTAAACGGGAAAAATCAATGTCCGACAAAGAAATAAAGTTTTTTTTTAATTAATTGAGAAAACCCCCAAAACAAAAAAAAGAGACAAGGAGTTTGAAATGAAATGAAGCTGACATAGATAGACAATGGAAGCTAACTAACTCATGATGTCTATGTGGGAGGTCTGAGAGCTCTCACCCCTGTCCTGCACACCTGGAAAATCTACTCTCAACATAGCCAAAGCCAGCAAAACACATAAACAGACCACTGGCAGAACAGAGTCCTTCGCAGTGTGTGTTTGCCAAGGAAGAAAATTAGAAATTGAATATCCAGCAGAAAAGGCCATCGTCAGAAAAGCCTTCAACAGTGCTCAAAAGTTTAAACAAGAGAAGAAAAGTGCTCTACACAGTAACTACCGCCTTCTGGTAAGAGCTCTGATTATAATGACACAGCCCTTTTCCACATCCTGAGTGCTCGATCGTGCGTGGTAGTAAATGAGGGTTCTGGGTTAACTGGAGTGTATCATAAATAGTCCTAATCAAGGCCATATGAGCTTATAAACGGCTCATTTTGTGAAAAATTGCACGCGTTATAAAATGTGTTTTCAGGTTCCCACAAACCCACACCAACTCTGATGGTTCAGTTGGCTACATTATTCAGTGCCATCACCCCCAGGCCCCAAACTGATACATTGGCATGCCCCCGGAAACGTGATGGGGAGAAAAAACATTATCAGGGTCCCATTTTTGGTTAAATTTGGGTTTGGACCCTCCTAAATCCTCGATTTCCGCCAAGATGGGGAGGAAATCATTGGGGAGTACCTCACTATTCAAGGTAATTTCAAAGGTCAGAGATGCAATATTTATAGGGATGACCACAGGTGACATCATAATGGTGGAATCGGCTGACACATTTATTCTAGACTCAAGGCTAGAACCCTGCTCAGCTTCGAATTCTTCTAAATTTGAAGGTTTGGAAGAATAAGATTCCCTCATTGTGAAGGGCGCACTCGACTTTTTGGTTCCCATATTTATAGGGGCCAAGCCAGGTGCAATCATGAAAGCCAAATTATGTGGCCCCTTCTGGGTTGGGGTGGAGAAACTACCCCAAAGGGCTTCAATCAGAAGATCAAAGTTGGAAGGGGGCGACACCCAAATTGGGGAATTCTGCATGGAAAGGTCCATGGAAGTATGGAGAAATGACATTTTCATAAGTTGGGCAAGGTTAAAGCCTGGGCTTTTACACAAAATTCATTCAAATATAAACTCACCGGCTAACCCACTTTTCTCACCAAAAAGAACTCATAAAAGGATTAGAAAGATGCTTCATTAGGATGATGTTGCACCAAGATGCGCTCCAAGCCATCCATGGATCATCACAAGAGCGGATGTGCATGTAAAATGGCAAAAACCCAGTGAACCGCTTCTGGAGACAGCAAATACAACAAATCCACTCCTCATAAAAGTGGACAGGAACCAGATAAGTTGTTATTCCTAAGGAAGGTTTTGGCTCAAGGGTAGCCAAGGCCTGTTTAATTTTGGAGTAGATCTCGGGAGAAAGGTGGGGAATCATGACAACAGGATCACAAAAGGTTCGAGACCACCAGGTACAAGCAGGAAGGGTGGGCACTTCCCAAATTTGTAATTGCAAGAATAACGCCGAGATGCACCAAAACAAAACCAAATGAGAAAACTGTGGTGAGCACCATCGTGGCAGTGACAAATGGCCAGCGCACCCAGTTTACTAATAACAAAAGTCCCACACGGATAATTTCTATGCACATAAAATAAAAAGGGTTGGTTGACTAATGTCAAGAGAGTGTCTGTAACTCTCTCGTTCCCAGCAAGGTGATGTGGGATGCAAACCCACACTGCTAGGGAACTAGCTGTTAAGAGAATGGGAAACAATGCACCTCAAACGGTGGCTGTGCAAAAGGTACCCAAGGCAAGGGTGTAGAGCGTGGCATATAGTACCAGATAAGCGAGAAACAACACCGCTTGAGAGAACCCCAGAGGGGAGTCCATATACAAGTGTAACTCAGTGCCAGTAGGTTTGGGTGCCTCTATCTGGAGGGGACCTGAGCGGCCCAAGGGAGCACCTGGGATTTTAGTAAATTGTGATAGGAGGAAGTGGCCCACATAGTTGGAGACCTCCTCAAATAGGTTCGCTACCAAGTTCGCCCAAGGAACCATAAGTAAAACTTAGAATAACGGATAAATTTATTTTTGAAGAAAGTTGACCAACAAGGAATTTTGGTCACAAAAAACATATTCAAAGTGGGTCAGGGGGATTAGGGTTCTGTGGAAGTGTGCCCAAGCCTTGACATTCCAATAAACAAATGCTTCCATCCATTTTTGTAAAATACACTAAAAGTGCCTTCACTAGAGTGATCGATTGAAGCTGTATTTTACCCAAGCTTGAGATTTCATAACTTGACCATGATTTGAACCCTCATTCTTCAATTAACCAAATTGAACCATCTTCATTCATTAGTAGATTGTTCGCTTCAGTGCCTGGGCCGAGATAAGGGGCTGGGCGTTTTGCACCCCATTAGTACCAACATGGGTATGCTTTGCTTGCACCCAGCGTTGGTCTAAGGTGTTTTCATGTCAGGAAGAGCCTGAAGTTTCACATTCTGGGCCTCCTGTCACCCAGCCTTTTCTTTGGCATCAGTTCCCACTATTAAGTCATCCATACATGACAGTTCTCATGCCCCAGTCCTTTTCTCTCTGGAAATCTAGGCAAGAGGGGGGATGTGTTGGGATTTTTGCCCATATTCCTAGCCTGCAAGATTACCTGTTGTCGCTAGGGGAAAATTCCCTAAGGCGAAGTGAATCAGAAATCAGTTGGCCCAAGTTTCAGAGGAACTACGTTTGGGGGATTTTGGGATATTTACCTGGTCATTTCTGTCAGGGATCAATCTGGATGAATACCTAAGATCTCATTGGGCGGAGTGTCCAATGAAATAGGGGCATCTGATAGTTATTAACTATCAGGTATACCAATTGGGGTAGTCATGTTTCATCACTGACTGATTGGGAATGAATAGTGAGTTGCAAGGTGAGTGATGCTGCCTACAACTAGTGAGTTAATTGGTTGGTAAAGTTACCAGCCATAATGGGTAATAAGTCACATTACCTAAGCAGGTCGCTAGCCAATTATGGTTGGTTCACTTAGATCGAGAGGAAAACGTTAGGGACATGCTTTCCAACTCTTTCCATTTGCGGTCTTAAGGATGTCCAATGACGGAATCCTAGCCAGGATGGGGAAGACCATCGCTGCTAATACAAGGAAGGGGGATTCAACAGTAACGGCTGCCATTTCATTGAAGAGGTGTCAACTGAGGATTAGACAGCCAAATTCCCTAAAATATAATTCCCTAGGATTTACTATCATAAAAAACACATTAAAAACCATCATTTAGAAAAACACTATTAGCTACATTAATATTGTTGATCCGGTATTTAGTTAGACTATCAGCTTCTATTTTGACGTTCCATCTCAAGGATATTATTGCAGAAGGCAATAATTGGAAGACTCTCAGAGAGAAGAGTAGAGATCTGAGCGGGGATCCAGAGATGAAGGGAGCCACAATCAGGGATAGCTGCCAACTGTGTGTTGGGTGGAAAGAGACTGTCACGGGGGTATTTTGACAAAGATCAGGTGGACAGGAATATAGGGAACAAACACTATGAGTACGACTTACAGAGTATTTAATTGGAAGTACCGGCTGAAGCATTGGGCCTAATAATAGTTCAAACTCAACTATGGATAATAGTCTCCATACTATTATCAATCAATACATTCTATACAATGCAACAAAATGCACAAGGAAATCAAACCTGTGCAGTAAAAATGTTACTGGGTTTTGATGACCTATAATCAACTTAAAGTAAATTTTCACAGGTGCCATAAAAAGTGATAGGTCCCATCAGCGAAAAGATTTGGAGATATCTTAAGAAACAAAGTTGGTACCATTATCATAGAACAGCACCCTGGGACTATCGTGGCATCTGAAGACCTGTTAAAGTAAAAAGGATGCGGTTGCTTTAGAGATGGGAAAAGCAACATAGATGGCCCTAACCCATTTCATAAAGCGATCAACCGCTAAAATGATATAGTAATGGCCATACATTGCTGTAGACAAGGAGACAATAACATTAATACTAACTGTGGCGAATGGGGCAGTAGGACCCATGACCTGGTGTTAATAAATTGAATTGGGAGGCTTCTGGTTAGCACAAGTAAAGCAGGTATTGCTGATGTCATGGACAGTCTCGATTATTCCATCCCAGTAACAACCTTCACTTAGCCATTGGTGGGTCTTCTTTACCATGCCATGTCATATAGTCATATGTGCCTCCAGAGCGTATTTTGTTATGGTAGATGGTCGGACATATGGCAGCTAAGATGTTCTATCTTTCTTAAACAATAGTCCATCTTCAATATAAGTCTGCTCAGCAATTTTTCATAAACTGTTGGACCACCAAAAGTTTTCAACTCCATCTTTCAGGTTACTTAATACGTTTATAAATTTGTACCTCTTCTGAAGCATAGAGCATCATTATGGTTAGCCAGGATATCCCGTCGGCGCTTTGATGTAATATTCCAGTGTGGTGGATAATTTAAAAATCATAAATCTGGAATTTAAGTGCCCAGCGGGCTAAATTTTCCCTCAAGATCTATTATCTGTTGTAGTCAATATAAAGAAGCATGGTCCAACAATATACTGAAATGGTTCCCATACAGGAAAGGAAAAAATGGTTGATAGCCAACAGGACAGCCAGACATTTGCAAACAGTTAAGCTATAGTTTCTTTCCACCTGAGTATAGTCTTACTACTATATGATAGAGGGTGATCAACTTGGTTTGCATCAAGTAGGGCCTGAATGGCCCCCACAGCCACGTCACTAGCATCTGTAAAAAGGATAAAAGTTTTATCAAATTTGGTGTTCATGAATATAGGAGCGGTAGCAAGAGCCTTCCTTAGAACATCAAATTCTTGCTGTTGGGTTTCTTACCATTAGAATGAAACTTCTTTATGAAGAAGATAGGTTAGCGGTTTTGCACGTTCAGCGAAGTATGGGATAATTTTTTAGTAATAACTGACCATTCTGAAGGAGACTTATATATTGCATAAACTGCTTGGTCAAGCCATCTTTCTGATAATGATCACTTTGTCACGTATTGGCGAGATTCCCTCTTTAAGTAACATTATGCCCAATGAATTCCATTTTTTTGTAAAAAATAGCATATGGCGGGCTTCAACTTCAGTGAAACATAGTGAATATGTTCAACCCTTCCATCAGATGGTCTAGATGTTGATAAAGACTGCGTGAGAATACAGTCACATCATATAAATAAATCAACACACATGTCATCTTCAAATTTCCTAAAAGGCAGTCCATTGCACTTTGAAACGTAGATAGTGTTTCATAGCCCTTGAGGCATGTTAGTGAGCTAGAATAACCTTTCACTAACTATAAGGGCGCATTTCTCCCTATCAATCGGCGCAAAATTAATGTTCCAATACCCACTGGTGAGATCCATTACTGAAAAAAATAAAATTAGAAAAGAGTCATGATAATAATCAATTTGGGGTATTAGTGATTGTTCTTTTAAGTGATGGCATTCATCTGACAGTAATCCATTACCATCCAATTCCCTCCATCTTTTTTCACAAGCAGAAACGGTGAGTCCCAGGGACTTTGTGATAGTTTTAGTGATCATGCGCTTAGGAGTTGCTTTAGTTCTTTCATAGCCTGGACTTCTTTGACCTTAGTTTTCTGGTAGGCTAATAAATGATATGATGGGCGTCACCTGCAACCACTCTGTGCTGCACTCTCTTCATCATTCCAAAACAATCTGGGTCTGTAAAAATATGTCAGCGTACTCTTTGGTCAAAGCATCTTCTTGTCACTGTTGCTTGGAGGAGAGTGTTTCACCTATCACTACTTTTAAATGAGCTACTGCAACATTTTTGTCAATACCTAAGTCACAAAAAGTTTCACACTAACAGACGGATTTATATTGATCAGAGGGTAGAGTTTTAATATGTGAAACAGGACGGTTTTAAATTATTTGCATTAATTGATTTGTAGTTAGCCATAAAAATAGTTAAAGGGCCCTAGTAAGCCGCCTCAGCACCCTAGGGCATGTGAGAGGTTCTCAAATGTCTGTATTAGGTTTCCACAAATCTTCAATGTATGCTCTGGCAGAATGGTAATTTGGAGCCCAGTGTCCATTAGAATCTGAGATTTCAGTGGATATTTACGCAAAGATTGTATATACAGACATCCCTTACAGGGACTCAGCATAGGAAGGTGGCAACTTGGCCTTCAGCACAACTACTTGGTAATATGTCCATTTTATGTGGTTTTAGTTTTCAGTAAAAAAACTCCTAAGCGTTCCTTTTCCTTTCTCTTTAGAGATATGCTTTATGACTAGGAGAATGCAATACTCTAAAGTAGAAAAATATAAGTCACTGTGATTTATTTGGATATCAAATTTAATAAGAAATTGTTTACCTATGAGATGGTCATAGCCAATTTTCTCTAGAACAATTGCCGTGGCTATCACTAACAGAGATCCAAACAAAAGTAACAGTAATGAGTATGCTCCCAGAGATAAATTCAGATGAGGTCCCGTGGTCCCATAATTCTAAGTGTGGTTTTGATACTTAGTAACCTTTATCCGTGCACTGGTAAGGAATAAATGACATTAATTGAAGATCAGATAATTTTTATGGCCAGAATTTTCAATTTATGGACGGATACATTAACTCAAGTGACTTCAGTACCCTAAATGGGGGATTGAGTAATTTATATTTAATAGAGGGAGAAATCTGGAAAGGGCAGAGTAAGAAGAAGTTCAAACTTTATATGAAATCAGCAATTCTGTAACACCTAATTCATCAGGTTTGGATAGAACGCAACATGTAGCATGCAGAGCGGTGATAGAGAGTAAGGCGTGGTTTCATCAGCATAGGTTACCTCGCGCCCTTAGCTCACTCAAATTTTTCCGTCTCATCGGTCTTTTTCTACTAACAGGAGTCTTCTTAATGGCCAAAAATTCCGTAATAAGAGAAAAGGTTGCGGTGAAATTAGTATCTGTGGAATCGTCTGACAGAATGAATGTGAGGCCAGTTACCCTTATCAGATGGTTTGTGCACTTCTGGCTCTGGAAACTCCATTATTAATTTTTAGTATCAAGGATAGACTTGAACAACTTTTTGGCATTGTAGAAATAGAATACAATATTGGTGCGGTGCTGATATACTGAGAGAATGGCTGCAATGGCGTCATCTAAATTAACTTAATCACAGGATGTAAGGGCATGGGCTATATGATAAAACTGATGGCAATTTTAATGTTGGTTTCTCCACGTCTTAAGTGTGTTTGCATGAAAGCCTGTTTCAGTTAGACAGGAAGGTGTTTCTTTATTATTCCTAATAAGGTATTGGAAAAATGGAGTTGGACAATTGTCATCTCAACTTTGGCAAAAAAGTGTTGGGTAAAAATAGTTCCTATTTAACAAATACAATCAGCCAATTGCAAATCTGATCTCATAATAATAATGCTTTAGAAAAAAATAAAGACAATTTTAGCCAAAAAAAACCCTGGTCAATTCTTAGCGGAATCCTTCAAATTGTGGCAACACTTTCTCAAATACCACATGTGTAATTAACACTAGATCAGGCAGTTGAATTGCTCTAACCACGCGATGGACTCCAGGACATCCATTGGATGGTTCTTTCCCAGCATGTCCAGTTCCATTCAAACACTTAAGCAGGGACCGCCCCTTTTTATAGGCTTGGCGGAGGTCCCCCAAGGTGCAATTACCTTATCTAACGGTGATTAATTGAATTATTAAATCATTACCACATGGGTACATTCTGCCTAAAAATAACTTCCCATCAGTCATCTCGCCAAAGTAAGCTGAATTTCCTGAGCTCTGAAAGGACGAATTTCCATATTTTTTAATTAAAATGTTACTAAGCTATTCCAAATGCTAATATTGACTTTTTTCAACCCTCAATACTCAATAATTTTAAATACTGAGCGTTAGTATCAAGAAGACTCACCTTTTGCCTCCTATCCCACGCCAAATAAAAAAACCTTATAAAAACCCAACTTTACTTTTATTTATTAGAATCTTTAGTTTTAAATTGTTTTTGTGGAAATCTAGCTGTTGTCAGCACCAGCGAGCCTAAAAACTTTCTGGATTCCCACAAATTGGTGCTCACTACAAGGAACACTCTGTATACCACAAGTTTATTTACCAAAAATGGAGGGTGCACCTTCTGGAAGTGTTATTAGCTGGGTGAAAAATGGAGAAGGGGCAGAAGATGACTGTATGGATACCACCCAACCTTGTCATATGGAGGAAAGCAGTTTGAACGAATCCTGATACAAGAGTCTCACTGCCTTACCTTGCCTGCAACTGAAGTAGTGAGAGACATAACTCATAGCATATTAAACTCTGGCAATATTGCTTCCCAAGAAAGAGGCCCTTCTGTAGAAGACCATCTTATGTACCTCTATGAGACTCAGATCCTACCTGATACCTATAGCCTCCTTATTAATTTGACTACCTATGTCCGCAAATTTGCCCATCCTGCCTTGTTTCATATAATACAACTTTTAGCCGTCCATCATGAAGAGCTACATCAACACTTGGCAAACCATGATGCACTAAGACTTGCTTATGATAATTTATATCAACTGACCTCTGACCATATTGGAGCAGCTAAATCTGGTGTAGATGCAAACCGCAAAATCATTATTTCATTGCATGAGCAGCTCACCACCATGGACACTGGTGTAGTAAAGTATGTAGAGGCGGCGATGAAGATCATCCATGATGAGTTAATCGCTTTCACTGCTAGCACCCGCTCTCTACTTGAAGAGTTTGCTAAGTAATTGAAGAGCATGAAGAGTAAACTCACCGCGACCTTTTGACGCACATGTCCACCCCTCAACCTGGGGATGAAAAAACTGTGGCTGTGATGGAACGGCAACTAGCCCAAGTCTTATCACGAGTTGAGAAGCTTGAGCGCCATCTATTGCATGAACCTTCTAGTGCTACCCCCGCTCTAGAGGCTAATGTTGCTCAACTGTAAAAAGAGTTATCCCTTTAAGCTTCTCTTGAAAAACCAAAATATTTGGCCCACCATAGTAGCAAATGTGAGGAAAAAGCTTGTTATAAATCGGCGGTATTTAAGAGATATACTGATGGATTTTGCACAGGGTTCAACCCACTGAGCAATTAGGACCAACAATATGATGATCATTGTCCTTGAAACAACATGAATAAACTTTTAAATAAATACGGCAATTGCTCTCACAACTCTCTTTATTTAATTTATTTAATACAGCAGGTTCTTGCTGTTTCCGCTTTCTTTAAACTACTAACAACATTCTTCTCATAATCATTTCTTCTCACCTATATTGTAGTGACTTTGAATGCTACTGCTTCATGGATTAGTAATTTAATTTGCCAAATCTCTTTGGTTCAATCAATTCTTTATTTGTTAATTTCATGATCGCCTAATTTATGTGATATCCCAAAAACTCAGTATCACCTCATTTCAAGGCACTCAAATTTCTATAACTCATATCAAACTCGGCGGATTCCATTAATTCCACCATAACAACTTAGGGCTTATCATCCAGTCATATCAGAATTGTGACATTACCCCCTCCTAGACTGGAAGATAATGCTCCTATTGCTTATATTCCCGGAGGAACTTTGCATGCACTCAGTTGATGATCTGAATGCTAGCAGGGTCCTTGATAGTATATGCGTCCACCCCGGTCTTCTTAATAACTTTGAACAGCCCAATCCAGATAATGACCAACTTGTGTTTCTGCCCAAAACCATGTTGATTATGGAACAGGACCCTGTCCCCATCTTTGAACTGGGCTAACCCACTAAGCCTTGCCTAATCAGCAGCTTGAGTCTTAATCTTCTTGGCTAAACTGAATGAGTATGCTTCAGTTTGCAATTTGATTAAGGTTTCAGCTAGAGTCATCATATAACGTTGGGTATCCATTCTGCCAGTATCTTCTACTCAGGAGTATAGCAGCGCTGGAAGGGCAGGGTGTCAGCCATATAGTAATTGAAAGGGACTCTTCCCTTGGTTGAATGATATATAATATTTTATAAGCAAAGACAGCGGTGGATAAAAGGGAGCTCCAATCTGAGGGTTGATCCACTACTAGTTATGGAGTATTTTCACTAAAGTCTCATTGACCCGCTCCACCATTCCATTAGATTTGGGGTGATATGGGGTTGTCAAACCCCTCAGATGACCATTAGCTCGTTAAGCTTTGGCAAAATGTGTGAAGTGAAGTTCATTCCGTTGTCAGTAAGGATTTACTGAGGACAACCGTGTCACTGAATTATACACTCCATAACAAACTTGGCCACCGTTAGTGCCCCCAAATCGTGTATTGGTCACGCTTCAACCCACCTAGTTAAATGGTCAATTGCTACCAGTATGTATTTGTACCGGTTTGCCCCTGTTGGCAAGGGACCCACAACATCAATTAAAACAGTGTGCCAGGCGAATTGCGGCTTCACTAAACAGTATGAAGTCTTCTGGTGGAATGGCTTTTCCACTTGGCATTGGTGGCAGGAGGAGATAGTATCAATTACATTGAAGTTCATGCTTTCCCAGTAATACCAAGGCTGCAATAATTCCATGGTCTTACATATTACACCATGTCCAACTGCTCAGTGTGCGCTCATAATAATTGTTGGGCGGGCAGAAGTTCTACGGATATTAACGGTAGTGTCCCCTACCCGCTTATACAATTCCCCATTGTTCTGGAACGTATTGGGCCTTATTTAATTCAATACCTTGAGACTGGGGGTGGTTCATTATCATACTTGCCACTAAGCATCTTATTGAACATGATATCACTCAGATTCGCCATAACTGCAATTGTGGGTAATCTTGATAAACAATCAGCAATTTGGTGTTTTTCAATGGGTTGAAGAGTTTTGAAATTTTATGCCTGCAATTTAAGAGCAACCGGGCCAAACGCCCTTCCAGTTCTTTGAGAATTTGTAACCAGCATAGCGAGGCATTGTCCATTACAACTTTGAATTTCACTCCATGAAAATACACCCAAAATTGTTTATAGGCATAGATCACCACTAAGAACTCCCACTTAGTCACAGTATAATTGCGTTCATGGCTGTTAAAGCTACAACTGCAATATGCTACGGGGTGCTCTTTTCCTTCCTTGTCTTTTTAAGGTAGAATTGCCCCTACATTGGAAAGAGATGCATCCGTCTGAACAATGAACTCTTTTTCTAAATTGGGATAGTGTAACTCTGGTGCACTGGTTAACGCCGTTTAATGCATATAAAAAGCGCGTTGCTGATGTTTAGTCCATTAAAACGTAGTATCCTTTTCTTAATAACTTAAAGAGTGGGCCCCCAATACAGCTGAAGTTAGGGATAAAGCGCTGGTAATATCTGACCATTCCCAAAAAGACCTGTATATCCTGCTTGCTATTGGGTGGAGTCATTTTACGTATAGCTTCCACCTTGTCTGGTTGAGGTCTCAGCCCTGTGGCATCAACCACAAACCCCAGGTACTCCAGCTGGTCCTTAAAGAATTGACATTTCTGGGGTTTGATCTTGATGTTGGTCTCAGCGAGCTGGCAAATACAGATTTTAAATGGTCAAGGTGTTCAGAGAAGGTTTGGGAGAAAACATTAATGTTGTCAAGGTATACAAGGACACATGACAGTTTTAGGTCCACAAAAATAGTATTCATCGTCCGTTGAAACGTATCTGGGGCATTACACAGCCCTTGTGGCATCTGGGTTGGTTGTAAAAGACCTTTTTGTGATTACAGCACACTTTTCCTGCTCCACCAGTAGCAACTCGATTTACCAGTAGCCCAAGATCAGGTCCATAGCTGAGAAGATCTGAGCTCCCCCTAGCCAATCCAAAGCATTGTCAATCTGCGGTAAGGGATAGGAGTCCTTTTTGGTGATGCTGTTGAGCTTTTGGTAGTCTACTAATATGCAGTTAGTACCGTACTTCTTATTTACAATCAGAATGGGTGAAGCCCATGGACCCTTGGATGGTTCAAGCATCCCTTGCACTAATAGATTGACAATTTCCTTAAATATTACTTCTTCCTCCGCCCTTGATCAGTGGATCGGCCTTGACCTGATGGGAGGATGATCTCCAGTGTCCAGCCTATGAACCACCCCCACGCGCGCATCCTAAATCATGGTCATCAACAGCAAAAATCTCTTTATATTTTTTAAATAAAGCGATTGCCCTATCCTTCTGTGGTTCTGACAGCCCCATTAATTCGTCACGTGATACAACTGCCATCACATTGAGCTGTGGTTTAAAAGGCATACCAAATTTCTCCAGCGACTCAAATTCATGAACTGAAGGAACCTTCTCAATGAAGATTAAGTGCAAATATGCCACTATTTGGTGGCGGCGGATTTGCAGTGGTACCATTTGGAGATTTGCAAGTAAAACTTTGATCTCCACATGCCCTGGTAATATAATGCCTGGGGCCACGTGGGGCTCAAAAAGCAATTGCTGATATGGCCCAATAAACTCCCATAGAGTCCATCTGGAACTTCTATCAACAAGTCAGTGTTTACTATAACTTGATTCCCAGATGGAATAGATATAGGTCCAGCAACTCTGAGCGGCAGCGCTTGATATTCATAAATCTGTTGAGAAAGGGCCCAAGTTTTGCCTTTTAAACAATGGTAGCGCACTGGGATCACTCCGTCATTATAAGCTAGATTGATATTCCCCATATGCACCGGATCAATTGGCACTCCACTAGAGGTGAATTGAATTGGGATTCACTGACCCAATATTTCAAAAGTTTATCCGTCATGTCAATGACAGCCCTATAGTGTCACAAGAAGGCGGTTCCAATTAGCAGATCATTATTGATATTTGGTAACAATATAGCAGGGGCTACCACGACAATAGAACCAAACTGCAATGGAAGTGCACTGTAGGCTCCCTCAGAGATCGTGGTATCTGCTCCAGCAGTTCTGTATACCATCCGGTGGTCCATGTCCGGTTTTAATGACAACTTGGGCACCAACTTTGTGGAGACTATATTGATGGGGGCACCAGTATCTATTATGACTTGGACTTGGGTTTTAGCTACAACCAAGTTGCAGTATGTACATTCAGAGTAAGATGCATCTCGACTATTTATAACATGGCATTTAAGTAATCCCTGTTTCCAAGGAAACACGAAATCCCCTTACCAATTCTGGGGTAGTGTTTTATAATAGTTTTGACTGGAAGAGAGGCGCTTACTGCTTGCAAAAATGGTGCATCTGAGGAGGGGTCTAACTTTTCAGGGGTTACTTGGTTGAACATTCAGCAAGCATACAGCTCAACCTGCATCTGGGACCCCTCTTCTGCCATAGCCGCAGACTGCACTTGTGTTAAAACAAACACCCCTCAACCAGCTGCTGATATAAAACTGACTCATTGTGCAAGGGAACTTCCACTAAATATTCTAAATTGGGTTCAGGTGGGACATCTGGTATAGCAGAGATAGAGAGTCCCTTCTCTATTACGCTCTGACTTTTCCCTGGCCATATTGTTCTGGCTGCACACAAGAGACCAGTTGATTAGGGCACCATCATGCCAGATGCCCCTGTTGACTGCATTTGAAACAGATGACCCCATAGAGCCCACGTCCCTGATTAATATGAAACAAACCATGGTGAGAGATAGTCTGGAAGTGAGAAGCATAAACAGGTTTAGGGCGATAGTTGGGCCAAGGATGATAAGCAGGTATGGGGTGGATGGTTAACTGCTGAGAGTAACTTAATGGTGTGTGAACTGGACTAGCAGAGTCCCCCAAGTAAGATGATTTGGCAATAGTAGCAGAAGGATTCCATTCAATATTAGGTGGAGGGAGGTGGCTGATATATGGTGCAAAAACTTAACAATTTTTGCAAAGGTACATCTTTATCCAACAGTGGGGCCATAACGTTATGTAACTCACGGTATGGCTTTACAGCAGAAGTCATCATAATACACACATCTGATTTGGATAAAATTCTGGCCCCAATTAGCATGCGAGTTTCTGCCATAAATTGCTCAGCAAATGTGGTGAGGGTCTCATTCCTCTGAAACCTGTTAGTCAAAAATTTGGCCTTCCACTGAGACATCTTTGCAGTACCGCTGAACAACCACAGCACTGTCTCTTTAACTTCTTGGTATGTATTGGAGCTGCCAGAAAGGTAACAGACTTGATCAGCACTTCCAACATCCAAGTAAGAAATCAACAGTTTTACTCTTTGTCGATCTGAAACTCCTTCAATTGCAATTTCAAATCGCTTAAAGAACCCATGAATATTCCCTTCACAATCAAATGGGGGCAGAGTATTGCAGCAAACCTCCTGGAGCAGCTCATCTTGTTTTTTAGCACAGTGTCCAAAGCCAGTTTCAGCTCCACATAGGCAACTGACCCAGAGTGTTGGGTAGAGTTTTTATCAAAACAACATGAATGCAACATAGCAGGCAATTGAGTTTTTATCACTTTGTTATAATTGATCAATGGGCCCCCTGTAGTGAGCACTACTTTTATAAATCGGCGGTATTCAAGAGATATACTGATGGATTTTTCACAAGGTAGAACTCACTGAGCAATTAGAACCAACGATATGATGATAATTGTCATCAAAACAACAGAATAAACTTTCAAATGAATATGGAGCACTCGCTCCCACAACTCTCATTATTTAGTATATTTAATACAGGAGATTCTTTCTGTTTCCGCTTTCTTTAAACTACTAACAACCTTTTTCTCTTAATCATCTCGCCTATATTTTAGTGACTTTGGATGCTACCGCTTCATGGCTTAGTAATTTAATTCGCCATATCTCATTGGTTCAGTCAATTCTTCATTTGTTAATTTCATGATCGCCTAATTTGAGGCAATATTTTAAAACCCTGTATCGCCTCATTTCAAGGCGCTCAAATTTCTATAACTCATATTAAACTTGGCGGATTCCATCCATTCCACCATAATGACTTAGGGCTTATCATCCAGTCATATCAGAATCATGATAAAGCTCACTGGCTCAAACCTCACTTGATTGGCTCACTCTGTTGAAGGATGTGCATAGTCTGCTGACGCAGGTTGAGCGCAGATATGAACATATTAAAAGTGACATACATGTCAAAGGCTATCATCCCCATGATAATGAAGGGTGTATGCAGATGAAAGAGAAATTCAAAAAGCACTTGGTGGTGGTGGTTGACCAACGGAACTTAAGCTCTCTTGTGCCACAACTTCATTTTAAAATCAAGGCAATGAAGAGTTGGGTTGAAGAACTGGAAAGTCAAAAACTGGGGATGGAAGACCGATTGGCACTATGTGAATCCACCCCATAAAAGTCCATCACCGCCTTGAAAAACATCTTGAAGCTATCCAAGACCAGCTCAATTGACTCTCTAGCTCTTTTTAGCAGTTGGACCTTCGCTCAGAAACCTCAGGGGCAGATGCTCCTGGAGTTCATTCCCTCTCTGGGGAAACCATGGTTCATTCAAACCACTTTTAAAGACAATTTTATCCCCAGCGATGGCAGCATTGCTTTGTTTTTATATGTTTACGAAGTTGCTATGGAAGGGAGACTGACCATCAGAAGGTCAAAATCATCCTCTATTGTTTGATTCGCATGTTCCAGGAGGTGATGGTCCCCCATATGGATGCTCTTAACACCTGGTCTGAGGCTAAGGAGGCTCTCATTGATGAGTTTGTATCATAAAAAAGCTTAGGCATGAAGAAGCAAGCATTCATGCGCATTAGCATAAGAAGTGGAGAGTCAGTGGTTGCCTTTGCATTGAGGTTCTATATTGAAGCGCAAACGTTGTTAACTTCAAAGATGTTGACCTTGGAAGACGCTGGTGCCACTATCTTGACTGGGTTGTCATTTCACCCTCCTTTGGCGATGCACACCACTTCCGTCAAATGGTATCTCTGCAACGTACATGATATAAAAGAGGCTCTACTAGATGTCGCTAACTTCCACAAGCTTGATGTTCCTCATGAAATAGTATCCTTTTTTTAGTACTAGATGGTCCCAACTCATGAAATAGTATCCTGACCTTGCGTTCTGGCCATTGAGGTTCAAAAGCCCAAGCTTCAGGTCCTAACCATTGAAGACAAAAAAGGAGACCCTTCAGATTATGGGCCCTAGGAGCAAAAACCAAAGGGCCAAGCGTCCTGAATGCCCTTGGTGTGCATACTGCAACAAGGTTGGACACTATGAGGCTGTGTTATGGAAAAAGAAAGCTGACACTGAGGAGCAGGAGCAGGGAAAAGAGATGTCATTGTAGGAATAGGCACTCCTATTGCCGACGACTATCATGTGCCTGAATCATTTATTCAAATTATGCCATTATCTCTTGTTGAAAATACCCCTGAGGATGAATTTGAAGGGTGTTATGATGATGTTGGTTACTACGTAATATGAGTACCTGCTGAAGTGGAGGTCCCTGATCGTTTGATGGTAGAGGAGTAGATGCGACCATTATACCTGAGGCTACATACCCCAGTCAAGTTTTGGGGTGTTCTGCAGCTAGACACCGCCAGTAACGCTGATCAGCTCCTATCTAGTTTAATTCTCCATCTCTAGCGAAATCACATTATGAAGCCCATCCTGGAGAGTTACTCTGAGACTGCTCACAAAATAACATCCACCTTTTCATCTCAAGGATGTATTAGCTCTGTCGCCTAACTTTGGAGGGACACTCACAATGCTGGAAGTGGCCATTAAAAAAGTCTGGGTGATGGCCATACTGGATACTGGCTCCCCAGTGAACGTAATCTCTTCAAAGTTGATGAAAAAGATCAAGTTGGCGCTTGAATTAAAGTACAATCAAGAGTTTGAAACTGCAGTCCCAAACAACACCCGTGTCATTGGGGCTTACTCTTCCCTTCCCAATCAAATTGGGAAGCTTATTTTATTAGTCCCGCAGTGGCTTTCACTAACTATGCTATGCTCATAGGTACTTAATTTATGATCGAATATGAGGGAAAATTAACCTGAATCAAGGTTTTCTCTCGTTGCTCAATTATGAAGTCCCTTTAGTTTTATCTAATAAAGATCTCAGCAAGAATGAGTACTCTTGCCTGGTTGAGTACCTTTTTCTGCTTTAACTTTACATTTTACCACTGCAGGATGAAATAAAAAGTTTCCTGATTCAGCGGATGCTATGGATGGTAATCCGTTTTTTGTGCAGATGAGGTAGTGATTAAGCCAGGTGAAAAACGAGAGGTTGGCACAAAGATCACCCTCCAAATTCCACACCACTGCTTGTTGTACCTCGTAAGTATTGATAGTGTTAGTCTCTTGGAGCATTGGGTATTGCCTGGAGTTTTAGACCCAGCCTACCAGAGGCCTATTACTATTCTGTTGGGAATCTCATTGGAAAGGACATAGCTGTAAGAAAACACCATGAGATCGTGCAAAGGCTTGTTAATCCTGGTGTATGACATTGAACAAATTCACTCCATTGGCTATATGTTGGATATGGGCCTGTCAACGGATAATCTGATATTTACCTTACCCAATGTCTATATCTCAGATGAACTTACCCCAGATGAACTTGACAAAGTTCACACTCCTTTGGAAGAATTACGTGGCATATTCTCCAAATTAGATAGTGACTATGGCCACATAAAGGGCTGGTGCTACTCCATTGCTGTGGGTGATGGCCGTCTTTTTTGGCCAAAATCTTACCACAAATCAAAGGTGGAAGAACAGCAGTTTAGGGCGGAACTCAAGCAGTTACTAGACGCGGGGTTACTAGTTCCTTCACAAAGCCCTTGGTCTTCTCCCCTTTTGTTAATCAAAAAGAAGAACGGAGGTCATCGGATAATCATGGACTATCACAAGTTAAATAACCTCACAAAAAATATAGCTTTCCTATTCCCCTCATTGACGACGCCCTGGCCCAACTTTCTGGCTCTAACTTCTCCACCATGGACTTGGCTAATGGCTATTGGCAAATGGACCTTTCCCCAAAGATCATGAGAAATGTGCTCTTATTTGCAGTGAGGGTCTTTTTCAACCCACCTGATTACCTCAAGGGTTGTGCAACACACCTGCAACTTTCCAGCGCGCAATGGATCCTATCTTGCAGGACCTGAATTTAAGTTGTGTCATCATCTATCTTGATGACATCAAGATGTTCTCAAGAACCTTTAACGAACATATTGATCAATTTAAGGAGGTGTTTCAATGCTTACTTGAATCAAACATTAAGTTAAAACCCTCAAAGTGTATCTTCTTCCAAAGGAAATTGGATTTCCTTTGACACTCCATTTCTTAAGAGGAAATGCAACCTATACAAGATAAGGTTGAAGCGATTGTAAAAGTGACTTCCTCTAAAATTTATGGGATATACAGGTATTTCTAGGGATGATAGAGGGCTATCATCAGTTCATCCTCAAGTTTGCACAACTCAGCGAACCCCTCGTCTGCCTACTGACTAAAAACACCCCTTCTCATTGGTGCGCTCAACAGAAGGCCGCTTTTGAGACGTTGAAGCAACTGCTGCAAAAACGTCCTATTCTAAGGCATCCCGACTATGGAAAACCCTTTATCTTGTTTACCAACGCCTAGGACTATGCTTTTGCCATCTAGCTCAACTGGATGAAAACAGTGTTGATCATACTGTATCCTATTTTTCAAGATGCTGTCAAAGGTGGAACGCAACTACAGCGTAACGGAGAAGGAGTGCTTTGCCATTCTATTAGCATTAAAGCACTACCGCCCTTTTCTGTATGGGACTACCTTCACTGTGGTTACAGACCACGCTTTTTATAAATGGTTACAAAACATGAAGGACCCTACTGTCTGATTAGCGCGTTTGGCTCTAGAGCTCCAGAATTATGGCATGAATATTAAACACCATTCTGGAACCCGTCACATGAATGTTGATAGTTTAGCTTGAATTTCAGTCCTGCATTTGAATAACATCGAGGTGGAGAGGTTATATGACCTCTTAATGACCCCCAATGACTGGGAGGATGAGGATGAGCCTGTACAGAAAATGGTTGCCTGGCACTCTTGCAACACCAAAGTGGAGAGTGGAAAATTGGACAAACAGATGGGGCAAAAGGCTCCCTTACCTTCGGCCCTCAGAACGTGTATCTGCTATACTGGAAGCTCACTCCACTCTAGGTCATGGAGGGACAAAGAAAACATATGAGTGGATAAAGGATCAGTACTATTAGGAAAAGATTATGGATATTGTTGTCAAAGTCTTGGATGCCTGACTCACGTGTAAGAAGCAATCCAGTTACAAGACTAGATACCAATATCAACCAACTACCCCTCAACAATCATTCCACATCATCATCCTGGACTTAGTAAGTACCCTCCCTCAGACTACTGGTGGAAACATATTTATCCTAGTAGGCATTGACCACTTCACTAAGTGGGTTGAAGCCGTGGCTCTTTCTGCCCAAACGGCCAAGGCCACAGCCACCTTTTTACATCAAACATATATACTCGTCATGGTGTCCCCAAGTACTACTCAGATAATGGTAAGAACTTCACCTCCAGAGTAGTCAAAATCCTTATACCTTCATGGGAGCCCAACAACTTTTCTCAGCTCCATATAATCTCTCTACTAATGGGACTATGGAAAGAGCAAATGGAACCTTGGTTTCCATTCTACGAAAAATGACCTCCTCTGATCCACATCACTGGGATCAATAACTACCCTTTGCTCTTATGGATTACTAGATTAATTATCACTGGATCTTAAAAATGTCTCCATTCCATGTCTTGTATTGGCGGAACTAGGAATACCTGACCTCTTTGCTAAGGATGTTTCTCTAGTTGTGAGGAACCTGAAAAAACCATGAGAAGATTAGCTCACTGTATCATTCAGCTTCAATATGAGTCTATGATGAGCTTAAATAAAATGGTCACTAAAGAAGGACAAACTGCTAATGAGCTTTGGCCTCCCCTGCCTTCATTACAAGTGTCTGATATGGTATTATATTACCATAATCGCACACTCCTAGAAGTGATAAGTTTGGATCAATTTGGGAGGGTCCTTTCATCATCACTTACAAGTGAGGAAACGAGTACTCTATAAAATCCTGGCTACAGGTATTTCCATTAATCAGGTACAAAGCCGTTTCCTACGGCCCTATTCTCACCCCAACATCCTTGGGGGGTAATGCTGGACAATTGCCATCTTGAATTTGGCAAAAGAATGTGTTGGGTAAAAATAGTTTAATTTAGAAAATACAATCAGCCAATTAAAAGTCTGATCTAAAATATCAATGCTTTGGACAAAAATAAGGAAAATATTAGCCAAAAGACCCTGGTCAATTCTTGGTGGAACCCCGCAAATCAGGGTAACACTTTCTCAAATACCACACGGGCAATTAACATTAGATTGGTAAGTTGGATTGCCCCAACCACACGGAGGACTCTGGCATGTCAATTGAATGATTCTCCCCCAGCCACATTCAGTTCCATTCAAACATCTAAGTGGTGACCACCCCCTTTTATAGGATTATTGGAGGTCCCCCAGGGTGCAATTATTTTATCTAACGGTGATTGGTTGAAGTATCAAATCGTTGCCACATGGGTACATTCTGCCTAAAAGTAGCTTCCCATCAGTCATCTTGATAAAGTAAACCAAATTTCCTGAGCTCCAATCGGACTAATTTCCATATTTTTTAATTTGATGTTACTACTGCTATTTTGAACGTTAATAATGAATCCTTTCTGACCCCTCATTACTCAAAATATAGTTTAAATACTGAGCACTCATATTGAGAAGACTCACTTTTTGCCTTCTATCCAGCACCAGGTAAAAAACCTTTTAAACCCCAAAATTTACTTTTATTTATCAAAAATTTTAGTTTTAAATTGTTTTTGTGGAAACATGGCTGTTGTAAGCACCAGCGAGCTTAAAATCTTGCTGGATTCCCACAAATGGGTTCGTTTTTCCTAATCAGGTAGCTTTTGAGGCTATATGGTGTGGAGGGGATAAAAATTATTAGTATAGGTTTTAGGATAATCCAATTTCCTAAATAGGAGATAACTATCTCTATCCTGAACCTATAGGTTTTCTTTGAATTGGAGTAATACAATTAGGGAGGTATTATCAGATCAGGTGTCCTTATTTGGGATCCTCGTTGGTCAGTCTAGGCTTGGATCATAGCGTTGAGGCCCCTTGAATATGGTCTATCCACTTCAGAGACAAAAAAGGCCCATAAGTGGCTCTCAGATATTATAAATTAATTATATATATAAATAAGATTATAGGTAGCGAGCTATAACATATATGTATTTTAATAATTGAATCTTTATATATAGTCATCAATGATAGATTTAAATAACAGTTGATATTCTTATATTTAATAAGAGAATATCAGATCCAATTTATTGGAGGAATAATTATGCTAAATTTGGGAATATTATATCAAGGTTGATACAAAGCACCTTTTAAGCTAATCTCATCAGAGAAGAATGATTTCATCCCAAATTGGATAAGACATCGTCCTTTGAGGGTCTAGATCACTGTGGGATTCCAGATTCTTTGGTAAATTATTATTAAATCCTATTAGGCTTTTAGCCTAATACTCTTAGACTTGGCCTTCATGGAAGTGTCAAAGCTTACCCCAGGATAAGGCTTAACTCTTAAAAGGGTAAATTCTGGCAGAGCCCCACCTCAAGCTTTGACCTAGTTGGGAACCTCTTCAAACAGTGGTGAGGGATTGGGGAACACTTGAGGCATTGTCATTGGTGTTAAAAGGCAGCAGAGGCATCATTGTTGGTGCCTAAGATAAAGTATCAGAGACAATGTCATTAGTACATAAGCGCACCAGAGGCAACGTCATTGGTGCACCTGAATTTTAAATTTTAAAATTAAAATTTTATTTGAGGTGGGCTGACCTGGAGATAATACCACACCAATGAAGGATGAAGGGGATTCAAATTAATAGGAAAGGGGGATAAACCCTGGTAATCCTCCATTGCAGTGCATGATAGGCCAAGAACTCTATGGACCACCTTGTATTTGCTATCTCGGTTTGGGGCGTTGGTGTGTAATGTCAACACAGTTGCACCTGAAATTTGATATATATATATATATAGAAAAGTGGCAGAGCATCAAATTAAACGTCATTGGTGCTCGGCAAATCACAAAAACAAAAACAATAACAAACAAACAAACAAACAAACAAAATAATAAATATATAAAAGTAGAATTGTGGACGTCAGAAGAAACGTCATTGATGTCCACCCAGTGACCAGAGGCATTGTTGTTTGTGCTGGTATTAGTAAGCCCCAGTTGCAACGTCGATGGGGCCCTAGTTCTTTGCCACATTGGAATGTTGATAGTAGAAATTCTTATCATCTAATTTTGTCATTTAGGATGACATAAGAAAGGCTCCATAGGCTTCTCCAACCCAGCTTTTAATAGTTAAGATAGGGATCTGATGATAGCATACTTGAAATGCGCTGTATTAATTAATAACTCCAAATCAGAATTTTGATGTACAGAGCAGAAAAAGGGTTTTGCAAAGCGGCATTTTGAGCTGATGAAGATAAAAACCCAATCTTAAAATTTTATTAATATTATTAAATAAATATTTGTATAATGAAAAATCCTGTGTTATTGCACAGGGCATCTCAAGTCTCATTATCAGTGTAAATATTAGCACTAGGGCAGGTTCACCCATACCATTTTGGTCCACTAGATCTGGGGAAGGTTCAACCATACAATTGTGGTCCTGATTATAATTGGTGACTCTAGCTAGGTTTGGGATTTTTAAAAAATGGATTTAATTGATCAAGGTTTTCCTCGCTCATCCCATTTGGGGAAATTCAAATATATGATAAGTTAATCCATAATCAATTAAGAATTCAATTCAGGTCCTTTATGAGAATAAAATTCCGTAGAACCCAGCAATCTTTTAATTTCAAAAGGCTAGACGTTAGCCAAGGGCAGGTTCACCCTTACTATAGGAAATCCTAATAACCAAATCAGGTCTCAGTAGATCCATGACATAAAGACCTTATGTTGTGGCTACTGGCTTCACATGCTACCATTGTTTCACTGCAATTTGGAAGAAACTTATTGAAAATTATCCTCCAGGACATGATAGACGTTTTCACTTGATTCCAGCTCAAAGATGCCCCTGTAATGAGCACCATTCTTGAAAAACCATGCTTTTTTTGAACAGGTAGCTCTTAAAGCTGTTGGCGTGGAAAGTCAAATATTATCAAATTGGGATTTGGTATAATCCAATTCCATTATATTTGATATAAATTAACTAAAAAACTGATCTGTTAGCCTCAACTTGGGGTAATACAATTAGGATGTATTCTCAGATTAGATGTCCTTATTTGGGATCCTCAGTAGTTGGTCCTGACTCAGATCATAAGGTTAAGGTCCTTTGGATATGATCTAGCCACTTCATGACTAAGAGGCCCATAAGTGGATATTGAATATTATATATTAATTTATTCAAGGCACACCGACCAGGCGACGTGCATTACTAATTCAAAGCAATAAAGCCCAAAATGGGCGACAAGAAAATGTAAGATTAAAATAAAACCTCCAACCAGGTAGGGAGCGGAGTGCTGCTAAATCACCATGGTAGAGGGGGAGGGAGGGTCAGGAAACTCTTTTCAAGAGAAGGCTTTATGGAAGGTGCATATTGGTTGTAGAAGCAGACAAAATCTGAGATCAGGGGCGTTAAGGCATCAGCGTGGTGGTGTTGGAAGAGTGTGAAATAACAATTACTTACCTCATTATCATCCTGTAAGACAACTTCAACTAGCTCCGCAACATGGTGTTTAGCTTGAAGGCAGGCAACTGGGAGTTGGACCAAACTGAATATTTTTCCAGGTGTTTCAATCAGTTGGGTTGAATGCTGCTAGTTCTGCAACATGTATGACATCTTCATTGGCAGCTTTGGACAATTTTGTGATTTCCTCCCATGCTACTTCAGGGAAATCAGGGGGGTAGTTGATTGTGCTCAGCCCTTCATATAATTGATTGAATGATTGGGCCACTGCTTTTCAAGGTGGTGGCAATGGGGCGAAGCTACCGCTGCTAAGGCAAGCTGGTGGTCTCTTTGGAAGGGGATGGCATTGGGTTTAGTAGTATAGCGTCTGGGGGAGAGGGTTTTATCAAAATTAGAATTATAAAATTCAGTCCAACCATAAAATCTGGGCCTTTTTCATTTGATTCACCATCCTCATTTGTTACAATTTTACCTGATTCATTGACCTCATCCAATAGGTCCCAAGAATTTTGGTTTACGAGAATAGTGGATGCAATATTTTAGTGGGTGGTAGTAGGCGAATGGTTGGGTGCTAGGATATGAATGGTGGTCCAGGATTGACTCTAATTGGTCAGGTTGAGACCAATGTAATGAGTGTGGCTGGATGTTTTCTGTGGGCGCTTTCCCATATTAGCCATTGAATGAGAATGTTGGGCGGGAGGGGGCAACAAAACTCCCCATTCAGATTCCTCTGAAAAAGGGTTTAGAAATAGTAACAGGAGAAGCGTCATGGGAGCAGGACCTTTTAAAGTGGTCAAGCTCAAAACAGAGGGGACAAATCTGTCAACTGCTATTGATATGAGCCCAAAAGAAATGCTCTGGTGCTTCAGCAATGTGAGCAGTGGGGGATTTGATGGGCAATGGCAGAGTGATTTTGGATGATGGTGGCAGTGGATTAAGGGGCAGCAAGGAGCTCTGCACCAGAAGGAACGGTAAATAATAGGGTGGGCTGAGTGCCATAAGCCAAAAGCCCCAACATCAACTTGTCATATAAAATTTGGGGCGGGAGATGCAAAGAGAAAGTTAACAAATGACACCACCAGGGGGTTCATCAAGGAGATATTTTGGGTAGTAGAGACAGGGTATTTTTAATAAAATAGAGGAGTCAACGCCGCCGCTGCAGCATCCTCCTCTGTTTAAAATCTATGTCAAAATAGCCCTTAAAATGGCGAAAATTGATAAGCCAGCCAGCGTGAAGGCGGCAGTGGAAAACCAATTATTGCTCTGTCAGCGTATGGGAATAAACGCCCTAGTTGACACAGAGGCAAAATCAAATAGTGAATCTAGGTAGTTTAAGAGGATGAGGGGTAAGTCAGGTGGATGCGTACAAGGTGAAAAACTAAGTCCCATGGAGGGACAAATCAGCCCATAGATTTTGGCGGACTATTTGAGCCAATCCAAATGCATTTCCCTGCAGGGCGGAAAGCTCTGGGAGGTAAATCACCGCTGCTTCACACTGAAGCAGCAGGAAGCAGATCTGAGGACATCAATCTGAAAATGGACGTGGTTAGATGGTTTTAGTTAATTTAAACTTTTGTACAATATGCTCAATTTTGAGATCAAGCGGAAAAAAGACTGCTCTAAGATATTATAAACCAAATAAATATAGATAATATTATTAGTAAGAGATATATCATATTTTTATTGAATATTTGGGACCCTTTTATAGGGCTATTTATAATAGATATAAATAAAGGTTGATTTTCTAATATCTAATAAGAGAGATATCAGATTCCATTGTTATTAAAGGAATAGAAATACTAAATATGGGAATATTATAAAAAGGTTGATACAAAGCACCTTGTAATATATTCTCATCAGATAAAAATGATTTCATCTTAAATTGAATAATACATCGTTATATGAGGGTCTAGATCACTAAAGAATCCAGATTCTTTGGTAAATTAATATTAAATCCTATTAGGCTTATATCCTAATACCTTAAGACTTGACATTAAGGAAGTGTCGATATTTACCTCAGGAAAAAGCCTTAGATTTTAAAAGGGTAAATTCTGGCATAAGGGTTCCTTTATAGCTGCCCAAGTGGTACATACTTTGAAGTATGGCATCAAGATTTCATAAGCCTTTCCATCTAGACAGGTTAACTTTGTTGACATTTCTGATGATCTATGACTTGTTCCAATGCACTTTCATACACAAAAAAGTAGTATTAATCGGTTTAAGTCCTGAGCATGTACTTCTCTTTAAGGCTGGATCTAAATTATCCACCAGTTCTATAGAAAGATGGATATCTGGAGAAGGTTGTCACTCAGATTAAGTGTGTTCTAGGGTACCTATGTCATTATGAGGAATAGCCTTGTCAAGACGCGGCGGAACTTGCCATATTGTCTAGAGATCAATGTAACAATCATTGACATGCATTATTGGGGCCTTGGTATTTAGAAGTTGATGGAGCTTTTTGTTTCTGGGTAGTTTAAAGGGATGATTGAGTGAAAAAAGAATCTTGTTTAACTTCAATTATTTTAATCTTGGCATTATTCCGCTCAAGTTGATATTTCACTTGGGCCTGGGAGTTGATCAGGTATGAACAGGTTTCAGTCATATTTGCATGCCTTTTGTACAAGGAGATAAACTTTAGATCCATATTAAGAGGATCCCCTTGGTCAGTCATTTCTTTTTCTTGGTCACCAATAGTAGTTGTCACTTAAGAGCCTTAATATAAGCTTTGTGGTTCTATCAAATGAAGGTCCAATGGGGTGAAAGGTGAGTTGGTAGGACGTACGGCTACCAACCTGAAGGTTTTGGGTTCAATTCCTACCTTTTGCACACCAATTGTGGTGCCAGCCAAAGGAAGCTATTGACAGTTTTTAGGTTTAATAACACGAAAAATCTTATCCATGACGTAACCAGAAAAGTCTGAGTCCCAATATGGAGGTGAAAAAACTTTCTATGATGGAGTTGACCCTGCTCAGGTTTCATGTCAATACTCTCTTTCTCTATTTCAGTAATGTCCATCCCCTGGTCAGCTTGCCTCAAATAAAATAAAATATCAAAGTAAGGTCCAATAGGTGTAGAGGATTGAGGAGGACCATGGTTAATTTCAGGCCCTGGGGGTTCTTGTTCTCCTTCCTCCCACTAGGTCAAGTTTTGCTGTGAAGTCCTTATTAATAATACCTTCCTGGATCAGTGGCATAGCAGTTCATTCGCTCATCTGCTGAATCTGTGAAGCCAAGGCAGCAACTCGGAATCAGTGGGTTAATGATTCTTGAAGATCTGGTCAATGAGATTAGAAAAAGCGCATTCCACTCGTTGGTCCATGTCATTAGCTTCATGGATATTCCGATAGGAAAGTTCACCTTACTGGTATTAATTAACTCCACTGTCAATCTGGGCCAAGTGACGTGAATTTTGTTGATCTCCTGACGATTATCCAGAATGGCCTCACATTGTCTCAACTGAAAATTAGATGCAGCTTAAAACAAATCAAGGAGCTGGGAGTGAATTTAATGATTCAGTTTAATTTCTGTTGGAACTTCAAGTGGTGTAACCTATGTAACTGCAATTGATGGTGTAAAGTGGGATGAATGAATAACTGGAGGTAGGTTTCCGTTCAGGCTACTCCTACTTCTTTCCCAGGAAGTTTGGGTGAGGAATATAGATGTGTCATGCTGTTAAAAAACATGCAGTGTGGCTATAGCTAGATCTCTCGCCAGGGTTTATAGTTCCAGCCATTAACGCAGAGACAGTGTCAGCGATTTTTCCAGCCTGTGTTTGGTAAAGTAAATCATCCAGAGCTGAAATAGTAATCTCATGTCACATTGAATTCAAGCTCTCAAGTGTGAGGTAGTGGCATGTCTTGATTGTTAGTAATGACTCATCTGGTCAAACACATGTTTTACTCTATATTGGTAGGACTGTCATCGCTGGAATAATTCAAACTGAAAATAGGTCTTAACCAGGTAGCCCCAAGAGGGTCTGGAAGAGAGTTCTAGTTTGGGATATGTTGTTTTCTTTGAAGTTTGCTACCTTCAAAATGCTTTCAATTATTAGGAACATGTAGCTCCAGCGTAAACCTTTTAAGTTTGATTTTTCCCTAGGTCAATCTCTAAATGGAAATGCGTCATTGAGGTAATCTCTGTTCGCTTTGATTTGGCATAAAATTTGTATGAAAACAGGCAAAAAATATTTATTAATTATAGCTAAGTAAAACTGAAGGTATACTTATTGATTAGATATCTTTTATATTTATAGGCTGCTTAAGAATTGGGATCACTTAGGATAGTTTTTGCAAGAAAATTAGAAACAAGTCAGGTATGAAGATCTCTAGATTAGCACAATAGAATTCAAAGACTTTCAGGATACCCAGTCCTTCTTTATTGTAGCAGCGGATTCCAGTGACCTCCAAAGTCAAGATCTTTGTCAGATAAATCAGCTTTTTTGTCAGTTAAATTGGTGGATTCATAAAGGGCTCAGATTTTGATCTTTCTTTTAGGAGTTCATAATCCTTATTAATTTTAATATCTCTTAAAACAGTGGAGCTCCATTGGTCATGTTGCAAATTAAATCGTGTTAAAATCTCAACCATATAAGCTCAATTCTCATTATTCCCAACATATAGACTATATTTTAATTTTTTATAATAGCTGTACATAAACACACTAGATCTCCTCTCATTCTCTGCTTATAAATTAGGTTACTTATAAACCTTTTTTAGTGATTCTTCTATATTTGGCGTTATCAACACCATATAATAGAACAAGTTAATTTATGTGGAAGAAGTTAATTTATAT
>JAKSZP010008687.1:0-29791 GCA_022478985.1 Massospora cicadina | reverse complement strand
GGAGAGGGTTCCCTACACCACCGCCTAGAAACCTGCCCCCATCCAAAGCCATATGGCGAGAAGTCGCACGCCTGTTCAAGATCCAAGACACCCAGGATTTATTTATCTCGAAGAGCCTCCTCGCGATCTGACTTTTGTCCCCTATCTCATCCACCCTGCGCACCCTATAGATACCCATTGCAATGTGGACGATCCACACTATTGCCTTGGATGTGTTCAAGGGCAAGGTCCCTACCATCCATGAGGTTGTCAATAGGTTCCACGTCCATTTACTGGAGCATTTTCAAGCCTGGCTCTATGGGCATATGAGACCAAGACAAAAAGCGCTCATAGAATCATGGTTCCCGCTCTGGTTCCTTCACACGGACCCCTTCCTCCACACCTGCTCTATAGTGGAGACAACCCCCCTGGAATAGAGCACCACTCCCCCCACACCTGGCAGTCCCAGCCGGCAACAGGGGTAACCTGTGTACCCCAGGGTGCCCAATCATATCTAGTCATCGCTTTTCTTCCTTTAACCATTTCCACACACATGTTGGCAATGCCCGTCCCCTGGTCAGCTTGCCTCGGTTAAATAAAATAAAATAATAAATTTGGAAAAGTTTTGGTCTTTGAGAATAATTCAAAGTGATATAAAAAGCGAAAAGTTTCTATGACTGCAAAGGTACCTGACCCTAGTGCTGAAACTGGTCTTGATAAGGATTTTGAGATTCTAGATCATTGGGTTATGCCTGCTGCTAATAATTTGTGGCAGTCTCCGCGGAGAACAAGACCAACTCTTCCCCTTAAGCCTAGTATATATTAGAACTGGCAAAGTTTCATAAAGCAGCTTTGTCTTCTATAATATAAACAAAGCCTAATAAATTTGAAGCTTGTTTTCAAACTTGAAAATTATCTTTATTAAGTAAACCAAGGGAAAGTTCACATGGAATACAGCTCAGACTTTAACAAGGCCATTGAGTCTTTGTATGCTCTTTCTAAAAGGGAATACCCTCTTGCTTGCGCCAGCATAGTTCTGAGTGTTGTCCAAAATTTTATAGTCAGAAGTTTCTTAAACTTGCGGATTAGGGAAATTTCACAGCTTGGTTATCTGCTTGTGGGCATTTACCTGGGCCTTCTTGTCCAATTGATGTTTGGCAGTGTTCAGGGACCCCGTCCGTCACACAATTGCCCAATTTGATGACACGTTGCACTTCCTTACTGGAGTTCAGTAATTCTTAGAAAGGTGTTTTTATCAGTGGGTGCTAGAAGATTTAGCTTGCATCTTAATACCAAGAAAAATATGCATTTATCACCAATGAAGGATTATTTGAGCCAACACTAATGCCAAAAGGGTATATAATTCTCTAGCCACTAATCATTGACCAAAAACATAAGAATGGGTGATCTGAAATTACTGTGCATATTAGTTTACTTTTAGAAAACTTTATGCTATTTTAAAGTTTTCAATGGAAATCTAGACATCTTTGGTAGGCCTTTAACTTATCTAAGACATTATCCCTGGTTTTTTCCTGTAATGACAACATTAGTTACATTAATTCAATTTGGACAGCAAGATTTGATAATCACCTAGGAGAGATGGTGTAAAAATTTACTCCATTGGGTTGATTATTGGAGGTCAACCCCTAGTAATCTTTCTACTGCACAGGTTTGATTTCCTCATGCACCTCGCATTATTTTAAATTTATTGTGGGGAAGGCCAACCATGGGACGGACACTTCCAAAATTGACTCGACCAAGACAACACTTAGTAACATGGAAGGCACCCCAGAGAAGCGATGCTATCTCTTGTTGCCAGTGGGAACGCCACTTATGGGGAAGGGGAGGGAACGCGTGAAGGGGCCGTAGCCACAATTGAACATGTGTGGAGGAAGGGGTCTGATTTGATGAACCAAACTGGGAACTAGGAGGATACCAGCTGTTGGCAGCGCAGTGGGAGGTATCCAAACATCCACGCTTGAAAGTGGTCCACCAAATGAGACCAGAATCTGTGGACAGCTTCTGGGAGGGTGGAGATGGAGTCTGCGATGGCATCCAAGACAATCGTGTGGATGGTCCACATGGCGATTGCAACCACCAGAGCATGGAGGGAGGGTGGAAGGGGAGAGGCCATTGATGAAGCAAACATATCTCTTGACAGACTGAAGGGATGTGTTTGATTCTGTCCCAGTAAACGTTGAACTTCGCGCCATATCACTTTAGAGGTAGGACACTTCTCCAGGCGGAGGAACAGCGTTCCATACTTGCCACACACGACGCAGGATGAGTGTAAAGCGTTAGAGCGCTCAGCTGTACGGTACACCTGCCTCAGGCAGCGCCACACATGGGCGCGGATTTGAGGCTGCAACAGAGGATGGTGAGCGTATTTCAGATGGTTTTTTGGGTCTCAATGGAGTAAGGGATGTCCATCATGTCCAGGTAGTCCACCCTGGATAGGACATGGGGCCGTATGGGGATCACGCCATCATGGATGGGTAGCCCCTGTACCTCTTGTGTGAACTGAGGAGAGGGGCGGCCTCTTTGGGTTGTATGTCCGCTAATAAAAATTCTCCACTCAGCACTCCGCATGGAGAGTAGGATTCGTTTGTAATGGGTTTTAGTACCGTGAGGACCTGTGGCTGATGGGTGTGAAGCCAGGTATTTCATCAGGGAGTGGGGGTTTGATGGATTTTTGAGGCCCAAGGTGTGGGAGAATTTGGAGTGGGCTGCACGGGACTAGTGTTGGGAGGGGAGTGCAGGGGCGGTGATGGCCGCAATCCAGGTACCCAAAATACTGGCCGCATGGGCTCTGAAGTCAAGCAGGCCCATGCCACCATGCTGATGAGGGCCAAAATGTGACTTCTAACCGTACTGGTGGAGGGCGGCCTGACCATAGCCATTCTTGCAGCAGGGCATGAAAGGATTTGAAGAAGCTTGGGGAGAAGGGGATGGCGTGGGCTCCAAACTAGACTTTGGAGAGGAGCATAGAGTTGGCCAAAACGACCATGCCAGTAAGGGAAGTAGGGTGGGCTCTGAGGGAGGCGATGCGCTTTGTCACGTTGTCTAAAATACGACTCTCCATTACTGCTGATGCGTATCCACCTGCCTCCACCCACACGCCCAGATGGCGGAATGGCCCTATGGTAGGGCGTGGAACAAAGGGGAGCACCATTGGGGAAGTGTGGGGTGAGCTGGGAGGGCGAGCGCGTTTGTGAGCAGATGGGCCGGGCTGGGCACTGGTTGCTGGGGTCCAGAAGTTTTGATACCAACCAAGGAGATTGATTTCAGTTTTGGAGGCGTTCAGTGCAGCATTAATTACCTGGGAATACTCCTGGACGAGAGCTTTAAGTGCGCGTGCATCTTTATTATTGGACACTTCCACCACACAGTCATCTGCGAACACCATCATCTTGACTGGGGCTTGGCCTGGCACATGGACCCCAGTGAGTTGGGCATTCACATTTCGAAGTAGTGGGTCAAGGCTGAAGTTGTATAAGAGTGGGCTAAGGGGGTCCCCTTGTCGTAAGCCCCTTTGAGGGCAGACTACTTCTGTTAGGAAGCCAGGGCCAAGTACTGCCATTGTTGCAGATTCCGTGAGCAGCATAACCCAGTTGATGAAGAGAGGGGATAAGCGGAATTGATGAAGGCAGGCCCTGAGGTATTCCCAGTTTACTCTATCATAGGCCTTCTGTTGGTCCAAGAATGCAAGTGCCCCAGAGGCTGTGGACTGGCACGCTTTGGCCACAGAGTGCACGTTGTCCCAAATCAACCTTCTGGGTATGAAACTGAATTGTTCTGGGGAGATGGTGGCAGATGCTACAATCCCTAAACGGTTAGCCATGATTTTTGTTAAAATATTTGTATCTGTGTTAGTTAAAGAAATGGGGCGCCAGTTGGCTAAGTCTAGCTTGTCCCCTTTCTTGAAGAGTGTGATGGTGAAGGCCTCTTGTCCTCCTGGCAGGAGGCGCGTTTCCAAAAGGCTCTGGTTAAGTGAGGCCAACAGTAGTGGGGATATATATTTGAAGTACTTTTTGTAGAAACCATATGGAATGCCATCTGGGCCTGGGCATTTTCAGTTTGGTGCACCGCGAATAGCTGTCTATAATTTGTTCAGAGTAATCAAATTCATTATTTCTGGGTATTTGAAACAATGCAGATGTGGGCTCAGTTGAGAAATCACGCCACTTTGGCTGGCTAAATTGGATCAGATCGGTACAACTTGGAGTAATACTTTTGTGTTTTGATTGCCACTTCGGCTGGCATATCCACCATGGAATCATCCGATTTTCGCACCTGTGTGCAGGCCACGCTCTGGCGTGATGTAGAAATCTTTAAAAAATATGCGGTGCACTTGTCACCTTTTGTGATGCATTTGGCCCTGTACTGAACACAAACCCAATGTTTGTGTTGCCTTTTGAGCGCGTTGAGGTGGGCGGCTGCCTCCACCCACTTCCGCCCCATGCAGAGCTGTATCCTTTAGCCAGGATGTTGGACTCCAGGCGTGCCACCTCTGCCAGAGCGCACAAAATGACGGCTGATGTGGCTCGTGAGCATCTGGAGGAGAGGTGGCGAGATTGGCAGATGGTATCTTCTTTGAAAGTTGCCTATGTGGAAATGGGGTCCGCACAAAATGGTGCAACAAACTCTTTTGCCAAAGTTGCTGATTCTACCCATGTGGAAAATCCTGGTGATGCGAGCTCAGGGGGGGCAGATTTTGCACCAATGTGGGGCCTTAGCAACTGTGACAGGTAGGTGGTAGGTTATCGAGATCAGTCAATGGTCAGAGAATTCCATTTTTGTTGTTTTAAAGTGGGATATGTGGGGTTGGAACTTCGCCAGCGTAAGGATAAGATTGATGTGGGACATGGACTTTAATTGGCTGTTGTGGATGTGGGGGCGCGTCATGTTCTCAAGCAGTGGGGCTTGCCAAAGCAGCACATCCATTAACCCAAGGGTGGCCTTTAGAATGCAAAGTTCAATGTGGCCCTGGGGGGCATGGGAGGAGGAAGGCCACCAGTCCATTGGAGTGTTTAGCCAACAGTTCATGTCACCGACTATGAAAGGGTCTGAGGGTAGTGGGAGGGATTTGACCAAAGAGAAAAATTCCCGACGCTCTCATGCACCATTTGGGGCATAGATGTTGATGATATCATGTACCACATCACCCCATGAAAAAGTGACAACGAGGACTCGGCCATTGAGGAAGGTTTCTGACAATAAAAATTTGAAAAAATTATTTTTCTGAATTAGCACCTCACAGTGCTTCAACCAAAAGGATAGGGGTGGGAGGAGCATTGTTTTCCAAGCCTCCTCAGAACCTCGCAGACAGTGGGACTCCTGGATGGCCAGGATATCCACGGGTAAATTTTGTTGTAAAAAACTCAGTTTCCTAGCCCAGGATGGCGAGGCCTTGAGTCTGGCAATAATCAATGTCCCAAAAGTGAAGGTTCCCCCATTGTACCTTAGATGTGAGGGGGTGGGCACCCAGGCCCACTAGCCTCCTCTAGATCCCCACGGGCCTTCACAGCAGCGTGGGTGTTTTCAGCAACGCTATCAGTATTTTTGTTCATTTTTGCAGAAAGGTTTGCGTTGGCTTTTGCCTTCGCTTTTTGTTTCCCTGACGTCAGATGAATTTTTGCGGTGTGGATGAGTTTGTTGCACCATCAAGTAGGGTAAAAAATTTTTTTTCAGGTAGGTTGAAGGCCAAGTCAGTTTCAACCGGAGCTTGGTTGCAAAGATTGGGAGAATTCAAGTCACCCATCAGATCCTCAGATCAGGTGGCCCAATCAGTTTGGGCTTCCCAATCTGATTGGTTGATGGATTCCTGATTTTCTTCCACCATGAAGGTTTCAATGTCCTCCTGGCATTGGGAGTGTGGGATAGTGGTGGTGACTTTGGCCGCTTCCTTGGCCGCGGCCCTGCAGGCCTGCTTGGCCTTCTTCCGCTCTTGCAGGGAAATAGGCTTTACCAGTAGGTAGCAGCCTTGTGCTCCCCATGGGAAAGCCTCTTTGGTGCTTACGGTTGGTTTGTAGTGCACCTCTCCAATGGCCATGGCCACTGAGGGGTGCTCTTTGAATGTGACGCCCTCCTTGGTGGGGCACATGTGTGCCTTAAGGCCGAACACATCACAGTGGGTGCAGATGGGGGGCGCGCTGTCCACAGTTACCCAGAAAGGGTGGGTGGTATGCCCTTCAATATTAATAAAAGTGGAGTGTGGGATCTGGGTTAGGTCCTTCGCGATCTCCTCAGTTGGGGTCAGAACTGCGATGGCTTTGCTGGTGCACAGGTGTGGCATCAGCGTAAAGCGTTGCATTTTGAAAGAATGTATTTCGCCATAGACAGCGAGACCATCTTTCAGGTGTTGCTCCAAAATGTCACGTTTTACCGTAGTGGGAAAGAAGGCGAATGTGAGGAAAGTTTTGGTTGGATTTTGTCCATCTAGTGCATTTTGTTTTGATAACCCATTGCCCTTCAGGGAGGTCGATCATTACATGCACTGCAGCAGCCTCGTCTGCTGCCTCCTTATTTTCAAAACCTAGGTCCAGCCAACTGCATGTCATGGAATGAGGTGCGACGTACACCGCAGTTGGGAAAAAGTGTGCACATCCCCACAAAATTTTTCCCATAAAGCCGTTTGTTGGATTTCCAGAAACATGCGGACTCCATATTCCACCGGCAAAAGTGGCTGGGAGTGCGGCGTGTTGATGTACTGGTTGCATCGTGCTTGCCAAGCGAGGATTTCTGGGGAAATAGTGACCGCCAGTTTTTTGAAATTTTTTTTATTCCGCCAGTTTCTCTGGGGCATTTTTGAACGTTTGAGGCCATGGGCCTCCCACCTGCTCCTCTTACCTTACTTGCCCAACTGCTCCCTGACATGGGCGCAGACTAATCTCCTCTATGGGATTTATCAAACTAGATTCAGACTTGAATTGAATGGGTTGCAAAAGTGATTGCAATGAGAGAGAAAAGTTTTGCACCTCGCATTGTAAGAATATATATATAATTTGATAATAGTATGACAACTATTATCATAGTTGAGTTAGAATTATTTTCAGGCCCAACGCTTCAGCTGGTATTTCCAATTAATACTTGATATCATACTCATAGGGATTCATTCCCTGTAAACCTGTCCACTCAATCTTCATTAAGATCCTCTGATGGCAGTCTCCTTCAGCCCAACACACAGTCAGCAGCAATCCCTTAGCCGTGATTCCCTTTGTCTCTAGATCCCCGCTTGGATCTCTACTCTTCTCTGAGAGTCTACCAATTATTGCCTTCTGCAATAATATCCCTGAGACGGAATCTCCACGCTAGATGCTGATAGTCTAACTAATACCAAATCTACAATAAATCTAATAATGTTCTATAGTAGTAATGTATATGTGTATATGTGTTTTTATCTATATTTTATTAGAGTGAATCCTATAGAATATATAGGGGATTCGGCCATCTAACCCTCAGTTGACACCTCTTCTATGAAACAGTAGCCGTTGCCATTGAATCACCCTTCCTCATCTCAGCAGCGATGGTCTTCCCCATCATGACTAGGATTGCAACATTAGACATCCTTGAGACCTCAAATGAAAGAGTCAGAAACGTATCATTAACGTTTTCCTCTTGATCCTAGCGAATCATCCATAATTGACTAGCGACCTGCTTAGGTAATGGGACTTTTTACTCATTATGGCAGGTCACTTCACCAAACAAATCGATTTGCTAGTTGCAGGCAGCATCACTCGCCTCACAACTCATTAAACATTCCCAATTAGTCGGTGATGAAACCTGACCAATCCTAATCAGTACACCTGATAGTTATTCACTATCAGATGCCCCTATTTTGTCAGCCACTCTGCCCAATGAGATATCAGGTATTCATACGGATCAATCCCCAACAGATATGACCAGACAAATATCCTAAAATCCCCTGAACGTAGTTCCTCCAAAATTTGGGTCAACCAATTTCTAATTCACTTCGCTTTTAGGAATTTTTCCCCTAGCAATACCAGGTAATCTAGCAGGCTGGGAATAAGGGCAAAAATTCCAACAGATGGGCGATAATAACAAATCACAAAAAATTAGCCGAAAGCTATATCATGCAATGGGCAAAACGGTGTGCTGAAGGGCAAGAAATGCCCTGGAGGGGGGCCGGGAATCAATGACACTAAGAAACCACAAACTCAAACGCCGTCCAGGTTTGTGGAGTTCACCACAAAACAAAACCTATACATGGAAATTCAGTATGCCAACCCCTATCAAAGGTAGAGCACGGGCTCCAATCTTTCCTAGGGGTTGATTCTTCAACTCTGTGGAAGAAAGTGGGCGAGGTACTGGCCTCCCTTTTCCCCCATGTGATGTACATTATTATCTATAACATCCACTGTGGCTAGATAGATATGGGTTTTCAAACTGAAGAAGATTCAGACATCACTGCAAAAGTCTGCATCAAAATCGCCCACCCTGAGGGCAAACAAACTTGTGCGCACCACATGCTCCAGATGGAACAAAGTTAACACTTTGTTCATCTCATTTGACTTTCTCCTTACCAACCTTCCCCACAAGGTAATTGAGAAGGAGCTCTGAGCTGGACTTGCCAGATACAGATAAATTAAACAATTCAAACTACAGCTGTTTTGCTTGACTCTGAACCTGTGCACAGGAAAGACAATCGCCATGATCAACCTAATCCCTAAGGTGGCCGGGGAACTCATAAAAGTCCCACAAACAACGGTGCTTCACCTCCAGGATGGGGGAGTTCAAAGATATTCCACGTCACACCAGAAAGTGCATAGCCTATCTGCAACCAATTCAGCGCATTGGGGCACAAGGTACACGCATGCCCTGTAAAGGAGGGCATATTGGCCCCAGACTTCTTTGATGTAACCATGGATGAAGATGATGAAGACTTTTCCAAAATAAGTGATACCAACCACGCCTTCCTCTTTGGAGAGGGTGGCAATACATTTGCATAGATCCAGTATCACCCAAGATACACAAAATGGTACATAAGGCCCGCAAGTGGGAAGCGGCCAAGGCTGCATCACTTAAGGCCTCCTCCACTGACCCTGTTCAAATTCAGGTGGACATAGAGGATAAAACTGAGCCAACCAATCAGATCAGAATGCCCAAGCTGAGGAGGACATAGAGGAAATCAACTGAGCTAACCAAACAGAGTAGAATTCCCAAGCTGAGGAAGACATAGAGAAAATTAACTGAACCAATTAGTCAGAGCAGAATTCCCAAGCTGGAAATTTTTTCAACAATTTGACTGAATCACCACATGGTATCAATCAAGCAAACTTAGCAGGACAATTCAGCTCCATTATGGGCAAAAACGCAGGACACAAATCTACAAATTCAAACCCTGCAACCACAGAAAACAATCAGCACACTGTACCAACCCACCACGAGCCATGAGCGGGAAAATTTGACTCAAACTATAAAAACTTTAAGACCTGCGTGAGATTGGCACTGGGTAAAGAATTGAATAATGGTGCATATTTGAATCGACCAGTGAAAGAACAAGTTCCTGAAAATGTGTGCTGGGTTTGGGATGGGCGGCCCTCTCAACTGCTCCTGAGGCGCCGCAGGCACTTCATTGTCAATAGGGATGTTAAACATCATGAGAGACAGGGCACAAGCATCCCATGCCAAAAATGCTGGACTCCTGCAATACCCACCTGTATATACCTTGCCCATCCAAGAAACCCACTGTCTACAGGGGGAAGAGGGATCCTAGTCAGCCGGGGTCTCACCTTCCCTATTGGTATGGACGTCTTACTATGAAGGGTGGTTGTCCATAATAACAAAAAAATAAAATTCACTATCTTCTCTTCATATCTTCACGGCCACATCCTGGTAGCAACAATTTCATGCCAAGAGGACATAATCTTGATATCATGCATCTATGCACCATGCACCGCAGGTGTGAGGAAATAATTCCTCAAAACTGTCCCAACACTCACGCTCCCACCAGATACCATCCTAATGGGCGACTTCAACTGCTGGGCTAACCCCAACATGGACCAATGGCCTAACCAAGGGGATACCCTCCTTGCACATTAAATTCCATGCAAATAAGGCATCCCTTGGCCTACACAATATCCTACCCCCGGGTCACCACTCCTACCCCACATGACCCACCCCAACATATGAGAGGGAACGCTCATCTTGATGAGCTGAATCAACTTCATTCTCCCCCCCCCCCAAAAAAAAACCCACCGCTTAAACATCTCCAACTTCTCAACAAAAAAGTTCAATTTTTGTGGCCATCAACTCATTTTGGTGCAACTTTCGCCAACCCAAAATCCCACACAGGCATCAACCTGGAGGAAGCTACATCAGGAAAACATAAAATTGCCCAAAATATATGACTGGGTCAAATATGAGATATGAACAAAAATTTGTAACCCCATTCATATTGGACCCATCAAATCCTGGGCAAATTTACAAAGTTGAACTAATAGATAAAACTCGTCATCTCATCTCACATAAATATACCTCTGACACAGCCACAATCAGGTGCATCTTGGCAGATCCGGACCACCTTGAGCTCAACACCCCAAAGTTTAGCTATAGTCCCAACTGGGGGCGCAAATGGGCGGAAATATTTACCCGCCTAAACACCCACATCTTCAAACATCAGCACAGAATAAAAGTATTGAGAAAAGGTAAGTTATTAAAAGAAGGTAAAACCTGCTTGACGTACTTCTTTTTCCAATTCTACTCCTGTGGTAACCAGCTCACGTTCACACAGGTCCGCAAAGATTATGGCACCATGGCAACTGACCCAGCAGGGTCAAGGCGGAAGTACATTACTACTACTCAAACTATACCCCAACATCCCAACTGACCCTTGAAAAATAAAAAATGTATACACACCGCTGGTATACAAAGCACACCGCCAGTCTCTAACCTTCTAAAAAATCACAAAGGAGGAGCTCTGAGACACAGTCCGCGGTACACCACGTTGGAAATGCTCAGGGCCTGATAGGATACCCTACAAATTCTAAAAAAATACTTTAAGAATATCGCACCCCTCCTCTTGGCTTCAATGAACCAGTGCCTGCTAGAGAAACGCCTCCTACCTGGTGGCCAGGACTCCTATATCATAACCCTGTTTAAGAAGGGCAACAAACTGGACCTGTCCAACTGTCACTAATTGCACTCTCTAACACTAATACAAAATTAATATCAAAATTTTAGCCACTAGATTAGGCACAATAGCCTCCAAAATCCTGTCGCTCAATCAGTATGGGTACATACCAGAGCATTCAATCTAGACCAATATACACTCCATTGCCAACATATGTCAGTTCAAAGCAACTGGAGCCCTTGTATTCCTAGACAGGAAAAGGCATATGACCGCGTTAGTTGGCCGTACCTGAAGGAATGCCTAAGTGACTTCAAACTCCCACCCAGATTCATAAACTGGACGATGCTCATACAGAATCTGCATCCATGGCTGTATATGACCCTGGCTTCCTAACTAACAAGATAGCACCACACAGAGGGCTCAAACAAGGGGGCCCCTCAGCCCACTGCTTTATAACTTCAGTATAGATCCACTCTTTTGCATCACTGACTCATGCCTCATGGGCATTGTCAGATTCAGTGGTTGACTTGAAAATAAACCCTTTGACAACCTACAAATCAGGCCAATTTACCTCCTAATGCTTGAACTAATAATCTAATTACAACCTATTGTAATAACATAAATTTATGCCAATTATCGCAACATGGATCTAATTTTATTCACTAAAGCTCAGGCTGAATATCCCTACACATTATGGCCAACTTTCTCTGCAACTACTCATCTGGGATGTTTACATCAACATTAATTCAATTAATTATTCCATCTTCAGCTCAGGCCAAATACATTTGCACGGTTGGGTCAATTATCACTGCCCCAAACCTCAGCAACCAGTCCTGATTAATCAAGACACATATTAAGAAATCAATACACAAAATATTCGGTACTGACCTGAAGTTAATGTATAAAGGTCCCATGAACAGTCAAATGAATGAACAACGTAATCATTTAAATGCCTTAGGGCACATTTGTATGCCAGTACATGTAATTGGCACAATAGCACTTGCACATGTAATGACTTAATGGGAGTACCTAGTGCTATTGAGAGAGGCCTGCTGACATCCTGATTAAGGGCACATCATTTATTTGAATTGATCACAAAATCTCCCAAATTTTTTTTTCTTCAGCAGTATAACAAACTCATTTAAGATGATCCTAGAACCATTTTGTTCACTCAACGTGCGATTTATCCCTGAAATCCTCCCAAATATGAGAGTATTTTGCCACCAATACACCTAACAATAGGTCTCAGTCATATCAGTTCATAGGCTGAACTGAGGTGGTAAAATATCTGTCGAGATTGCATGCTTGAATGTGGCCAGGAGATTCCCTAGAGGTATAAATACTGGCGCCTGGCCTAATGAACAATTATCAAATAAATTAGTCTAATAAAGATTTATTTTATTTAATCCTCTTTCCAGTTTATATCTTAAGTCTCTTTTGGAGGGTGTTAGCAAGTTGGGATCTCAGGATACACAGCTTGCAACTTTGCCTGCCTCAGCTGAAGTTCCCAATTACAATGAAAAATAAAAACCCAAAATCAGCCAAAAAAACGGAGCCAATTTCATATGCTTAGTACTTTTCTGAACAATTCTAAAACCATAAGCAACTGGCAAAATTGAGGATCCACTGGCCAAACTTCAGCCCATTTAACCAGGCAGGATTTAAATTATAAAGTAAGCGATTCTTAATTTTTGACAGGCATAACCACACAAGGCCAACCGATAGTCAAGGTACTAGCCATTGTGGATGATTGCGTCACAGGATAGCTAACAGCAATGCTTCCCAACAGTTGGACAGCACCCTGGAAAAATATTCCATTGTGAGCAACGCATCTCTCATCAAAATGAAAACAGAATAATCATCCTAGGCAAGTACACTACAACTAGGCTACAGCACCCAAACCTCACAGCCCCCAAAAAGGAACAACCCACTCATCCTACCACTTGCATTACCTCTTTCAACCAACCCTGTCCTCCACCTTGGGATATGGCTGTAAACAGGGGAGTATGTCAATGAGACAATTGAGAACAATCTTCTACAGCAGGTTTCCAACCGTGTTGCCTCTTTCAAGGGAAGATCTGCAGGACTAATGGGGCGAGTAACAGTTGCCAACTCACGCATCATCTTAATGCTGTAGTTCCCACCCACGCAATCTCCTTCTCACCTACATTCACATCCTCAATCTGCGCACTTATACAGGGATTGCTGTGGCCTGGGTCCCAGCCACCTGTACGGGTGAAAACACTCTTTGGCTCATTCTCCAGCGGAGGCATGGGTCTAATAGACTTTGAGGTTCACGCCAACAACATATTGGGCACTTGGATAGATGAAGTCCTAGCCCCAGACCTCCCACAACACTGGTCTAGATAGGAGATGGCCAACTTTGCACAGGCGCTCAAACTATCCAACCCACACAACTGTCCAGCCTGCTCACATACCTTGCAAACCAACCCAATGCCACGGGTCTACATGGAACCCCCTCAATTCAAGTGCCTCCTCCACACCATTTGGCACGGAGGGTGTACTGTCACTATCACAGGCACTATTCAGGTAAAGGGAAGTCACAGAGCTTATTTCACGCTAAGGAAACCAGATGACCACCCCCAGAGGGACACACACAACGTGGCCGCATCCATTTTAAGACATAACCACCTGGATGCTTTAGACATCCTATAAAATCTCACAACACAGAAGGCAATATGGAGGTTAACACATCATCCGCTCCTCCAGCCAAGGGTAAGAGCTAACACCTGGCGTTGCCTCAGAAGAACCTACAGAACAGCAGATTGCTCTAACTCTCTTCATGCAGCGTGCGCAGTGTGTGGAGGGGATGGCACCCTGCATCACCGCCTCAAAGCATGCCCCCTCTAGAGCCATATGGCAGGAAGTTGCTCATCTGTTAAGAACCCAAAATGACCAGAAGCTGTCCCTCTCAAGAAGCCTATTCACACTCCAACTTTAATCCCCAATACCACCCACACTCCAATCCCTGATAGTCGCCATTGCACTGTGGACAATCCACTCCATAGCACTTGATGCCTTCAAGGGAACCGTGCCCACCATCTATGGGACAATCAGCAGAATTCAACTTACCTACTGTAACACTTTCAAGACTGAAATTCGGATACATGAGGCCAAAGCATCAAAAACTCGTTGAATCATGGTTTTCAGTCTGGTTTTTTGAATAAAGACCCTTTCCTCCACACCTGCTCTATAATAGGGAAAACCACTTTGGAGAAAGGCATTTAATCCCCCTATACCTGTAGGTATCATCTGGCAACAGGGGTAGCTCATCAACTCTGTGGTGCCTAAATCTCGCTATACTTCACCTCCCCCTAGCCCAATACATATATCGGTATTGTCCATACCCTGGTCAGCTTACCTCGTTTAAATAAAATAAGACAACATCCCTTAAACTTAAGCCTTCTAATTGTTCATTCTTCTAGCCTAGGATAGAATCTTTTGGGAAAGAAAGCCACTAAATTAGGAACCAAACATTCCAGACTAAGTTTCTGTGATTGAGAGGATGCCTTAAAGCCTTAGAGATATATAAGTGCTCCTCATAATGGTGTGATACTACAGAAGGTTCATTCCATGTTTTTAAACTCTATAACTCACTAGTCTATCTGCAAAAAAACGTAATTTGAATTAAATCTCAAGAACAAAAATGCATTTAATCATAGAATTACCTTTATTACTCATCTTGTCCTCACACAAAAATATTTCAATCCATTTTTTATATTTATTGATGCCAGTAATGTGGCTTTGGGAACCATTATAGCCCAGTTAGACGTACAATAAGTAGACTGTCTATACCTCATTTAGTAAAACCTATCTGAGGCTGAGAAAAGCTACAGTGTCACCAATAAAAATTGCTAGCCATTATTAAAAAATTATGAATTTCTGACCTTGTCTATATAGAATTCACTTTACCGTCACACCAATTCATGCCTCCCACAAATGGTACCAACAGATAATGGATCTTGATTGTAGGCTCACATGATGGGCGCTACAACTACTAAGATTATGAACTCTCTAAAATTCATTGTACTGTTACTACTAATAGAATGCAGATGGATCGTTGAGGATGCCAATGTTAGCCATGTTGTACCTAAAAGAAAAAACGCATCTAAGATATGAATGGACAACCTGACAAATGGTGACTGGAGACATTGGAGGTTAAGATTTAATTTGAAACTATGACGTAGGATATAAAAAATTAAAGATGGGATGCCATACAACCTAGTCAATAGGAAGTTTTTGCTTTATTAGCGGCTTTTCTCTTAAACTGAAATCATTTAGGAAGGACTCTGTTGTGAGAAATTTGGACCTTCAAGAAAAATTATTAATGGCTGAGAAAGAGATGTTATTAGGACTAAGGATTAGATACTATCCATGAGGTATTGAAAGAATTATTTGCCTGCATAACACAGTATCTCACAAGTCCCCATAATCAGCATCAAGTCATGGCGCCCTTGTCATTATATAGTGTAACATATATTGATATAATACCCTTTATCCACTGGTCACCATTAACAAAAATATCTTCTCCTCGCCATTGACCTCTTACCAAAATGGTAAAGGCTATCTCTGCCCTTGACACTACCACTAAGTCTACAGCTTGGTTCTTTTTCTGCCCCATCTACTCATAGCATGCATACTCAATGAATCTAGTCTCTGATAATGAGTTAAATTTTACATCACAACTAGGTCAGGAACTAACTTCATTTTTTTGCTACCATCCAACATTTCACTGCAACCTATAAAGCTTTAACTAGTGTGATCTTAGAAAGAGGGAAATGTACCATCATATCTATCCCTGAAAGATGGTAGACACCAACCTAATGCGATGGAACCACAACCTGTTTTCTGCCATTTTAATCTACTGAATAAGATATGACACTTTGTAATGATCCGTCCACCCTATGCCCTTTAAGGGAGGAGCTACAATTACCTATAAGTGAACAGCTGTCTGAATCATCTAATCTCAAAACGCCAGTTAACCATGAAAGCATTGGTTAATAGGTTTATCATATTGCAAACACTTTCCACAGAAAAATCATTGCGACTATTATAAGATGACTAAGCAAAACATGCTGAGCATCCATACTTCCTACCTAAAGATTGAAGCCCTTGTCTTATTTATCATCAACGCCATCGTAAAAATACATGTTAAACTTGACACCTTCTGATTGGGCCCAAATCGCGTTCTAAACAAAATGGTTCTAAATGTTACATAGCATATGTTGTCCAGAGTCCATAGTCAATCAGATCAATGGTAGATTCCTTTGAGCCTATGTCCCTCTTCTGATATGATCTTGGAAAGGGAATTTTACATTATGTAATTTTTGAACAATATGAAACGGTTAATTAATTAAGGTGAGCAGTTTGAACGCTCGCTTCCAGAATGAGCCTCAATGAGATAATTGATCTCCCACCTAATGCGTCAATACATAACGTTTGTGCAGAAAAAATCAAGTGGGTTCAAAAATTACTTGAAAGTTTGTTTAAACTGGTCTGCATATTGATGACCTGGTTACTTTGTATCCAAAGGTTCAGAGCATCATCCTGAAGTCCCAGGACATAAAAGGTACAGCAGTTTTGACGTTGATGAAAGAGGATGACCACTTCTTGATCCTCATATTGAAAAGAAAAGGAAATGATCCTGGCTAAAAAGGACAAAGTGCTATATAGTCACAAGGACCTCATTAACCTATATATATTTAAGAAACTTTTAATCAATAAAGTTGTTCTAAATTCTATACTTTTTACGGTACAGAATATATTTACCATTCCTTTTTAGTTTTGCAACAAAGCATATACATGTCATGACCTAGAGATTTGCTATCACAGACCCTTATGAACTCAAAAGTGCCTACCATTGCCTTAAAAAAGTCGTTTTTCTCCAAAACCAATCCCATAGGAATCTAGAATCTAAAAAAATCAACTATGGGCAACTGAAGAAACGTAAATTTTTTGGTTTCAAGATAGTAGAGTCATCAAGAAGAATCATTGTGGGTGTTACAACTTCGCCAGTTGAAGTCTCAGATGCTAATTCTGGAGAGCATGTCATAGTGTTTGACTCCAGGTGTTTAATGCATCACGGTCAGCCAAGAGGACAGGAGCTTCATATTAGAGAGAGATGGACGAGACTTTGATCACAAGATTAAAAATAAAGAATTTAACTAGAAATAAGATAACTAATATTCTTTAGAAAAAGTACTTTATTTAAACTGTCAGTACAATTTATAGTACTATCAAAAGTAAAAGGGAATCATGATTCATTGGGATGGAGAAGAGTGATTCATTAGTCATTTTTTTGATTCACACGTGGTCTGTCCTTAATTGCGTCCTACCTGGAAGGTCAGTGTGCTTTTGATTTCCTAGTGATAGTTTAATACCAAGTTGAATTAGTTTAACCATAAGTAGGAACTCTTAAAATGGTCCAGGTTTAGAGGTCTAATTTGCTAGCTTTAAGAATGAACAACTGATGAAGATATTAGGAGCTTTGGTACAGGTGATGGAATCATGTGAATGTGGCCCTGGAATTAGATAAATATTTGCAAATAAAATTCAATCACTATTTCTAAATTTGGAGTAATTCAGGTAATACTCTGAATTCAAAACCTAAAATGATGATGTAAGCTCAAACCTAATTTAGGACTTATAAGGCCATTTGAGTAGTATGAAGGCCGAGTTTCTCACAGCAATATATGTAAACCATCTCGGGACAAGGCTTATACCTTTAATAGGGAGAATCCTAATAGATCCCCCCTTATCCTTGTACAAGGGGAGTAAGTCTTAGTCCAGCTGGTTAGAATTGATTTAATTATTTGTCAGGTTATTTGTGATGTATGTTATAGTAAATTAGTTGGATAATATTATCAGGTTCTTTAAATGTTGGATATCATCCTAAAACTTGAAAATGATCATCGGATGATGGCTGGTCAAGGTTCAAGCCAGCTCAGTTTGGGTCATGAGGACGCACTGACTCTTCATTTTGAGTAGAGATGGGGCCATATATTTGCCATCATAAGAGTTCAACAGCAGCAGATTTAATGAGAATAATTTAGCGGCGTCACAGCAGGAAACAGGGGCTTTGGCAAGAGGTTCCTTATTGACGTCAGGGCTAAACAGTGTTTTGGTTAAGCCACAAAACAGTATGGATTAGATTGTCAAAGAAGCTGTGTTGGGAAAACTCAATTTCCATTTGGGTGCTCTCTGGAGTGGATGACAGTGGCGTGACTGAGGCGCATGGACTGAAAGTTCTTAGGCGTTGAGCGTCTTCATCTTCAGAGTTGGGCATAACGGGCTTCCTGATGGCAACGTACTGGGATTTGTCACCGTCACTAAGTTTCTTTTAATATTGATTATAATTGAGTCAGAATATTAGGCTTTGAGAGGGTAAATCTTGCTCTAGGGTGTGGCAGCTAGATTGGCGATGGTGTCATGAGCAATTTTAAGATATTTTGTGGGGGTTCCAAGTCCAGATTCTAAAATTTTACCTTGACCTCTAGCAGGTTGTTGTGATAGATCAAGGACCTCTAAAATTTGACTAAAGTGCGGTTGCATTGTGTAAGCTCCCTCTTGGTTTTGGCGAGGACCCTCTTGGTATTCTCAAAAAGCCTAACGAGATATGCTTCATTAACTCTTGAATGGCAGTGATAGCAGAGGCTTGAAAATGGAGATTAGTTTGGTAACTTTGAACAATCTCATGACTGGCAACCATTACTGGTCTGAAATGATGAGGCTTCTTGACAATGCCAACAGCGAGTGCAATCTTGCAAGCAGCCTAGGTGGAGAGTGCTTACATGTCCCTTGTCTCTAGTGGATTTTCATGCAATCTGCTTGATATGTGCTAGGCTGGCTGGGATGAAAGTTTTTACCCATTTTGAGATAAATTATTGAGCAAAAATTAATTAATCCTTTATCCTTAAATTTCAGGCCATCATGCATAATGTAGAAAATGTTAGTTGGATAAAAAACCTCTTTGAGCCTGGGAGGATTCTCAACTGGCTCATCAGTAGGCTCAGGATCATCCATGTTAGCAATCTTTTTCTTGACGTTTAGAACAGGTCCCAGTTTAGGTGATTGGTTTGCAGGCGGTTCCTTGCTGGTTGCTTCGACTGCAAGCTTTTCCAAGGTAAGTTTTTGACTTTTGATATTAAATAATCCCTCAGTCTTAGATATTAGGCCACTTGAAGTAACATTTTATACTCAGAATGGTTATAACTGGCATTGTCTCAATATAAGGGTGGAATTAGGAAAGCTCAAGTATTTCTATCAATATCTGCCCAGCTTTTGGAGGAGAGCCATTGGTATTGCTGGGTGACAAATCACCAGAGAGGAGTTGTAAAGTTTGTTTCTGGTTTTGAGAGGTAAGCCTTGAAATTTTTAGTCCAGCAATTTTGGCCTTTTTTTGCGCTGGAGGTATTCTCTTCCCTGGGTCTCTCATGGCGTAATTTCAGCATTGAGTTTGTAAACTAGCTCTTAACTTGTCACATATGAATTGGGTCAATAGTTCTGGAGGAATTCAGAGCATTCATGGGATTCTCAAGGCTTTATTTTAATGTTGAATTTTATAAATTATCTCTAAAGGCTTAATCCATTGTTGAGATCAAAAACTGTCTCTCAACTTGTCACATTTCCACTAGTTTGGTGTTGTTGATGCTTTCTGGTTGAGTTGTATTTTTTGCTTAAAAATTGGGCGCAAAAAGCTATTGGCTTTGTTTCCACTCTTCTGCTTTGAAGCAGAATAGTGGGAAATGACATTTATATTTGGATTTCATTTTTTATCTAAATAAATATAGTGTTAGTACTAAATTAATTGTTTGTACTAGATTTTTAGCACACTGATTGGTTTGACCTTTTCTTTGAAACTGAAGAATGAGTTTTAGCTTCCCCAGTTTCTTTTTTGGTTTTCTTCAAAGCTGAAAGAGGCTTTAACACAGCTTATTTATCTATATTTAGGCAGGTTTTAGCTTCCAATAGTCATTATGATCAGTTTTATCTTCAGGAGCTTCTTCTCACCTAGCACCCTACATCTTCTTGAAAAGTGATGCGTGATGTCCAAGTAAGATATTGCCTTATTTAATTTTTTTTACTTTATGATGCTGGCATTTTTGCTCTTTAAAATCTTTTTTCAACTTCTTGAAGCGTTAATAAAAGGCCTAGAAAAGGATTCAACTGAATGGGAGTTCTGAGGTGCACTAAGTCTTCTGTGTCTCACTCAAAGAATTTTTTGAAAAGTTGGACCCTGTAATTACTGTGTCCTGGTCGTTCCAGAGGAGGTAGGTCAGGAAATCAGGATCTGGAGTTCTTTTGGTAGATCCATCATTTTCTTCCATAGCTTAGTGAGCTCCTCAAGGTGCTACTTGAAAGCGCTCTTGTTGTAAGCAACAGATGTCACAACTCTGCCAGTTTCACTCACAGGCGCTAACTCTGAGGAGCACAACACTGTGGCTGACTCCAGGTGTTTAGTGCATCACGGTCAGCCAAGAGGACATGAGCTTTATAAGATGCAGAGATGGACGAGACTTTAATCATTAGAATAAAATAAAAAATTTAAATAGATAAAATAAAATAAAAGATATATTTCTGAAAAAGTACTTTATTTGAAATAAATCAGTACAAATTATAGTACTTTTAAAAAGAAAAGGGAATCATGATTCATTGGGATGGATAAGAGTGATTCATAAGTCATTTTTTGATTACCACGTGGTCTGTCCTTCATTGCATCCCAACTGGAAGGGCAGTGAGCTTTTTGATTTCCTAGTGATTGTTTAATTGCCAAGTTAAATTAGTCTAACCATAAGTAGGAACTCTTACAATGGTCCAAATTTAAAGGTCTAACTTGCTAGCTTCCAGAATGAACAACTGATGAAGATTGGGACCATCTAGTACTAAAAAAAAACAACTGATGAAGATATTCCGAGCTTTGGTACAGGTGATGTAGTTGTGTGAATGTGGCCCTGGAATTAGGTAAAATATTTGCAAATAAAATGAAATACTATTAGCCAAACCTGGAGTAATTCTTTAGTTCTGTAAATTTGAAACCTAAATTGATGATGTAAGCTTGATTCTTAATTAAGGACTTATGGGACTATTTGAGTAGTTGGAAGGTCAATTGCCACATAGCAGTATATAATAAGCTTTTTTCAGTCATTTCTATAAAGTCTTATGACATATAGGAAGCAGAAGAATCTTGCTTAGTGTTTTAATAAGATAAAGGAAAACTTGTTCTATTCTAGCGCAAAAGATAGCAACCAAAAGTGTCACCAAAATAGACCTAAGGGCATGAAGTATAGTAAGTTGAGGATAGATATAAAATCGGCTTAGAATTTGTGCTTTTGGGAAGAGAAGAGTAAAGGCTTGTGAAGTGGTGGTGTGAATAATGGGAAGCGAGGCGCCCATGACAGGAGCTCTCATTGTGATAGTCAATTCAGGAATTAAACTATTTTGAGATTGATGAAGTTGCCCTATCCCATGATGTTTAATATGGCGTTTACTTAGGCTCTTTAAGTTACAACTTATATTCATGGCAAACAAGAAATAAAACTTATGTAATTATACCATTAATAAAGCACATATTGGGGATGACATCAATACTGGTAGCTGGTAACAGTGTTCCTTGACTTTGATGAATAACAGGGGGCTTCACTGTGTCATGGCATATAGAATTGTGGCTAGTATAGGTCTAAATTGCCTTTTTATGGGCGCACATGAGACAAGTCTTTGCGATCTGAATTTTGGCGGCGCTCTTTATTAAACTGCTCCATTATTACGTGCTGATAAGCGAACACCTCTAGCGTCATTGGTTTTACCAGGATAAGGATAGTGCAAGGTTTTTAGAATGTACCCTACAATCTCCACAATTTTTGGATCTTGAGTTTGATTAGATTACTAAGAATCTTTTAGACGAAGGATGATGGACAAAGTACACTTAAAATGCATTGAGTTGTTGTTCATCTTTTGTGGATGTGAGGCACAACACCAGTCTGGTACTATTGGGCCTCTACTTTGTATACTCTAAGTAAGACATTTTTTGTGGAGTGCTTTAGTTGAGGCCAATCACTACCAGAAAGATGCTGCTGGCACATAAGAATACTCCTTCATGTTATCAAGTTTAGGTCAGTTTCAGATTGTGGGTTTAATTTAGTTTCGTCATCTTTAGTAACTTCCCTTTTATGAAGCAATAGAAGTACATATTGAATAGTTGTGGTAGCAGAAGTTTAGTAAAGCAGCGGCGGGGTTTCTGGCGGGTGAAATTTTTGCTCATTAATTTTGGGTGGGCTCTATCTGTTGTGCCACCTTGTAGTCTGCCTTCAAGGTTTGTAGTCCATTGTACTACGCAGTATGTGATCCTGCTTCTTGATTAAAGGATTAATGGAATACAAAAAATTAAAGTTATATGGTAACAAATGAGAGATAATTGACTGTTAAAACTCCCTGTTATGCTCATCAGATGTTGAAAAAAGCCAATGATGGATTAAAGAAAACAATAACTTGAGCCTTGATGTGGGTTATCAACCTTTGAGGACAGATGGTGATTAGCACAGAAATAGTAATTTAATAAGTGAGAGTACTGTTTTAGAATAGTATGATCTCATGTAATTGACTCACATTGCAAGGCGTCAACTAAAGCACCGACTATGTCTTTTGAAATGGTTAGAAATATCAAATAAGCTGGTGTGCAAGATTAAGCTCTTTCAATACTCCCAACGCCCGTTTAGCAAATTCATTTGAGGTCTAGAAAGTGGTACCAAACAGCTAGATTGTAAGAGTGTGAGCTTAAGGAGGTGGTGACTGGTTGCTCTGTACAAGCGTGTAAGTCTTCTTTAATTTCTAAAATTACTATAAATTATAATTGTTGAGTCACAAGGCACATATTAAGCCATATAAGTTTTTTATCTGTTGAATGGCCATGGTCTAACATATCTTGAACCATTGACAAAACTGCGTCAGCTAATGTTTCATTTAATATTTTAGACTTTCAGCGTGCTAATGAAGGGTTAGTCCTATACTGGAAACTATTATCCATAATATCACCATAATCCACAGGGTACCGCCATTCTTATTATTCAGTAGTAGGAACTAAAGGGTGCAGCAGGGAATAACTTATTGTTGACCATTGTCCCTTCCTCAAAAAACAAACTTAAAAGGGAAAAAACCATATTCATGTGTCCCATACAATGAGGTGTAATATTAGTTTCATTAAGAAATGTTTAAGTTTATATATCCTTTTTCTATCTGATTGGGCATGATAATTAAGGTCGTGAGAGCACAAACTTGAGGTATAGAGGTTGGATTCTCGTTGTGTATACTCTCAACAAAGCTCTCCGCCTCTATTTTACCATGAGACTTTTACCAAAGTCTTTAGATCATAGTTGGGGGTTGTGAGAAATACATATAGCTATTGAAGTAAGGAGGGTGAGGACTGATAATGGTTAGCCGAGTTGTAAGGGGTTTATTTAAATACAAGGTACTCAACTAGTCAAGGCCTTTGTTATTACCAGGGAGACAGACACCACCATTACTGAGACAAATATTAGTTGACTTTATTGGCCTTGGCATGTTTGTCATTGAAGATGAAATTTTAATAATTTACTTAAAAATACTATAGAAAGATATGGATGTTAAGTTTTTGTAAAATTTATTATAACAAAAAAACCAAGCGCCCTACTATTTATATAGCACTGGTCGATATACATGACATGGTATGAAGTCAACAAAAATTCATTGAAAATATACTCATTTGATAAGCTATTCCTATTGCGCTAGGTCAACTCAAATATAATCATATAGCTTTCTATGTGAACAATTAAGGTCAATGTACCATTAGCGATTGCACCATCTGCATCTCAGCTTTGGGTCCCTTCAATATGGTGTTGGGATTTTTCCCATGTTCCCAGCCTGCTAGATTACCAGGAATCGCTAGGGGATAATTCCCTAATGTGAGGTGCATTAGATACTGGTTTACCCTAATTTCAGAGTAACTATGTTTGGGGGGATTATGAGATAGTTTCCTGATCATATCCATTGGGGATTGATCCAGACGAATGCTTAAGATCTCATCAGGTGGAGTTGCTGACGAAATATGGGCATCTGATAGTGATTAACTATCAGGTGTACCAATTGGGATTGGTCAGGCTTTCATTACTGAATGATTAGAGATGTAAGTAGCAAATTTTGAGGTGAGTAATGCTGCCTGAAACTAGTAAATTAATCAGTTTGTTTGTGACCTTCCTTAATGGGTAACAAGTCCCATTACCTAAGCAGGTCGCAGCCAAAATGGTTGGATCACTTGGGTCAAGAGAAAAACGTTAGAGACACGTTTTCTGACTTTTTCCGTTTAGGTGTTGAGGATGTCTAACGATGAAATCCTATCCAGGATTGGAAGACCATCACTACTGAGATGAGGATGGGTGATTTAATGGCAACGGCTGCCATTTCATTGAAGAGGTGTCAGCCAAGAGTTAGATGACTAAAATCCCACCATAATTTCCCTAGAATTCGCCTATAAAAAACAGATTATACTAAAACCAGAGTTTAGAACAGAGTTATATAGTTCTATAGTTTCATCCAGTATATAATTTAAGTAGTAAAATATTATCACTTTCAATGGTTCTATTCTTTTTCAGGAAGTATTATTGTTGTGTGCAATAATTGGGAGACTCTTTAAGGAAAAGAGTAAGGATCTGACTGGGGATCCAGAGAAGAAGCAGAAAAAATCAGGGATTGCTGCCAAATGTGTGTCAAACTAGAGAAACTGTCACCAGGGAAACTCAGAGAAGATCAGGTTGGACAGTATGAGGGAACAAATCCCTATATCAAGACATCTCAGGTATTTCGAGTGGTAATACTGTCCAAGCGTTGGACCAAGACCTAAGAAGTCTATTCAACTATGGATAATAGTCATCATACTATTATCAACTGATTATATAAAATACTATACAATGCAGATGAATTGCACAAGTATGGTACTTGTGCAGTAATATGTTTATTGGGGTTATTTGCTGATAATAACCAGAAACAATAAATTTTTTCATATGGTTATTAAAAATAAAAAATCATAAAAGCACTCTAAGGCAAAAACTTAAAGCAATTTTCTATATAGGATGTCTTATGATGTCCAGATCATTTGTTCAGTAGATCCTTATTTGGATGTTTGCAGCAAAGTTATTAATGATGAGATCTTGTATTCAATATAAAGCTGCTGATAAGGTCATCTTTCTTTCTGCAAACTTACTTAAAAATGTCCAAGTAATATGTCTGTTTTCTAAGAATCAAACGGTTGGTTGTATCAAATTTTGGGACTAAAATGCAGGTCTCGATCTGTGAGGAACAGCAAACACCCAACTCTTGTAAAAGGTTTACCAACTTCACAATCTTTGAAAAGGGTAGGCCCACAGGCTAACATCATTCTTTTAGTTAAAAATTGTATAGTTCAGTCTAAATTAATGTTTGCAGCAGTGACCCATACTTTCTGGGTAGGAACCATAGTCAGAGATGGCGGTATTCATGGAGAAAATTATGTAAATCAGCTATTGCTAAAAGTATTATTATCAATTTAGACTAAGGCACATTATACGATGTACTTTATGAGGGCAGCCACCTTTTTACCAAAATTAGGCCCAATTATTTGAGTGGTGACCAGCAAGTTTATATTTATGGCGCCAAATAAAAAATGAGCTCTAAAAAATTTCAACGTGTCACCACAGCTGCTACTAAGCGACATGTTGAATGGATAAGAGTTGTTGGAAATTTTATTACGCGATTTCTTTTTCAGATGCCACGCCAGGGCGGCAAAGATGAGTAGAGGTATTATTTGATTGAGGCATAAAGTGGAAAATATCAAACAAAACTTATTGAAAATAACAAAGTATGAAATGCCTTGATGTATTATGTAGGCTGACTTTTAGCATAATGTAGAAAACTGGGCATAAGATAAACTCTTGAGTTTCTGAAAGGTCTGAGATTATTGGAGGTTAAACAACAATGGTTTGGCTATGAAAATACACAAACAACCTGTGGTAAACATATTCTCAAAGCTCATATCTGGCTTCTTAAGGAAAAGCAGGGGTTTTATGTACATTGTATGCCGTTAAAGTAGCTCCATGACCATGTGGAGAGCTTGGAAAAGGAGAGCATTGGTTGTGGGCAGCCGCCACATCACGCCCAGATTGTGGTGGGACTTGTAAATGAGGAAGCCTTTATGAGGGAAGAAGTAGAGAGAGGAGCAGAATTAAGAGACGGTTAAAGATTCTGGTAAAACAAACATGGCTTAATATAGCTGGTGCAATTTTCATGGTCCATATCTTGGAAGATCTAAGAGGTTGGAATTAACCAAAGCTTGGCCATCAATGGCAATGATTGGGTGAGGGAGGGTGTTGCTTGCCTAAAAACAAAAGAACATATTAATTAATATTGGTTCTGAGAAGTTAGCCATTCAAAGTTACTGTATAAGTTTGGATATAATTCTTTAGCACATGAGGGACTGTGCTCGCAGAAGTTAAGAAAGGGGGAGAGAGGATGGAGCCCTATAAAAATTATCTCACCACAGCAGCAGTGATAACATTAGAGTGATGAGAGGCCAAGGCGTCCGTGGCACAATAGGAAGACACTTGCACTTTTGATAGTCAAGTCCAAAACACAAAGGGAAGACAGCATGGCTATTGTCAGGAGTCCAGAAGGTATGATTAGGGGTGCTTCAGATTACATTGCAAGGAGAATAGTAACAGCAATTTAGTGGAAGGGACAGATTGTCACAAAATTCAAGGGCCTGTAGGCAGTTGGCCTCATAAGAACCACAAACTGCAGGACAGAGTCATTGCCATAAGTAGCCAAACACTCCAAGTTCATTGTGGAATTTCTCCAAGGAGAATTTATTGTGAAATTCAGAAAACTGAGCCAACAGTTTGGGTTCTTATGAAAGCTGAGTGCATGTGGTGGGGATGGGTAATTTTTTATTAGTAGTGGCATTGTTGCCACAACCATGGTGTGGGCTCACTAGAGAAGCTGATGTCAAAGTAACCTTTGAAGTGGCAAAACTATTATACTGCTTTTTAAGCACCCTTATCCATAATAATGATGGCTGCGCTTGCGTAATTGATGTTCCAATACTTGACCCAAAGGATAAAGTGAAGATTGCACCAAGGTAGCACAAGGGGGCTTTGAAGTACCGCATGGAAGCTTACAAGATGGTGGCTAAGTACTGAGGGATTAAGTGACAGCGGTAATTTAGAAGCTAAAGGGTACTACATGGTCACGTTTTTTAGCAGACAAATCACCAGAAGGCGGAGCACCACAACCCCATTTGTGGGGGCAGCAGGCGCTAAACTTTTTGGCATTAGAATTATTTTATGGTGTGACAACAAAGGCTAATGGATACTAAGCTTACAAGCTAAATCTTTATAAAAAAAGCCATTGAAGCGAAATAGTTTTAAAATGGCCGCCGCCTTATAAATGTTCATGACAGAATATGCGAAATCACTGATGATGAAACTAGGTTATCATTCAGATGCTTATTACCTGATCCATCCAAGTTCTTAAAGTATTTCCAAGGGCCTAGTTAGGTCAGAAAGCCCACTTTATATGGCCTGTTGGACTAGTGAGTGAAATAGCATAGTAAACTCGTAATTATAAAGTTGTCTTAAACACCCATATAATAGATTAAAGTATTGTTTTTAATCTTATATAGTGACCCAGAAAACATTTAAGAAAAAAGTGGTATTTAGTGAACATTTCAGAGTGATAGTAATTAAATAAAAAAATTTCTGATTTTTTAAGAGAATTAAATGGGCGGGTTGGGACTCAAAATTGGTAGAAAAACGATATTAGTTTATAATATAAGCTTACCTTTAGATGTAGCATCAATTGGGTGTGTAAGGTTGTGTAACTACTTGTATTGATGGTGCTATAAGGCGTTCCTTAACACAGTGACCTTTTTAAAGTTCTTTCTGATCTTAATTAGAAGGATGGGATAGAGAGGTTGGTTAAGTGGCCAAGGTTCTGAGGGAAAAGGCTGTAACCTAGCGCTCATACATTACATGAGCTTGATCATCAATTTTTATCAAGGAGAACTTTAGACTTATACCCTTCTTTAATCTAAAGCTGTATATTTCTCTGTCCAGGTGAAGGGGTTTAAACTCAGAACTTATCTAATTTTTCTTAAAGAGCTCAGTATATTTTACAAATGATTACTTGTGCTAAGATGTAGAGTTTGCTTGTGTGGGAGTTTGATGGAGAAAATAGAAAAACCACTTTGAGGGGATAGAAAGCATCAAGATTATTCCAATGAAATTTTTTGACAAGCCTTTTTTAATTGATAATTTATTCAACGCTCATCCAACTACGCTCATAATAGTGATAGCTTTCCAGGCTATCAGATACTGGACGTAGCTATGCAATTTCCTTGAAACCATAATGGCATCTACTTACGCTTCTTAAGCGTCAAGTTACTATGATAGGTTCAGATGAAGTTGGTAATGGACCTTTAAACCTAGACATCTGGAAAGATTAGTATACCTTCTGATGTTTCCATTGGGGAGGGAGCCCTAATACTGAAGGTACATTTCCTTTGACTTTCAGCACCTTTTAATGTTCAGAAAGCTTGTACACTAATTTTTTTGTTGGAAAAATCATGGTTGATTGACATGTAGATACAAGCCAAGGAATCCATCTTTGATTATATGTGTTAGATGACGCAATTGATCTTCTTACTATCTATAATAATCTATGGCCTTAGACAGGTGTTTAAGAACAAGTCTCTTAATTATATGACTATGGTTTGACACTCTTCCGGTGAGGTCAATAAGGAGATAAGACAAGAGCCACTTTAAGATGTGGGTCAATGCCTAGATTAGCTTCATAAGGTGATGTTCTAATAGAATTTGGAGTGTCATTGCTGTATGAAAAAGGTGCCAGAGGGAGGTGCTGAATTTTTAGTGACCACATAATCATGCTTTGAATTGAATGTAAAACTGGATGATTATCTTTCTTATAAACAATTCTTGTTTGTAACAATTCATCTATTGAATTTTAGATGGTTGAAATGTTGAGATCTAATTTTAATATTGATGCTAATATATGGTTAATTATGCGAAATTAACTATATTTTAGGTCAAATTAATTCTTCTTATTTTTAAGGGGGTGGAAGGCGAGTCGGTAGGGCGTACGGCTACCAACCTGAAGGTTGCGGGTTCGATTCCCGCCCTTTGCACATCGATCGGGGTGCCAGCTGAAGGAAGCTATTGGCGGTTAGTAGGTATAATAACACGAAAACCTTACCCATGACGTAACCAGAAAAATCCGAGTCCCAATCCGGAGGTGAAAAAAAACTTTCTACGACAGAGTTGACCCTGCTCAGGTTTCATGTCGATACTTTCTCTATTTCGGTAATGTCCGTCCCCTGGTCGGCTTGCCTCGAATAAATAAATAAATTCTTCTTATTTTAGTAATTAAATTCCTTTATTTTTTTATGGAATGTGACTAATTAGGGGTATCTTTGGATGAAAACCTTTTGACGCTTGTATTGACAATAGCCTTTAGATTTAATGATACTGCGGCCTTCAATAATGTGTAACTTGTTCCATTACCTAAAAATGGCCACTAGCAAAAAAAAATTTACTAGGCCTTACTAAGGAGTTTTAACACGCTATTTTGGACGTCAGGCCTGTAATGATTTTATATAGTTTATTAGTGTATGCAATTAAATGATGG
>JAKSZP010008686.1:0-29888 GCA_022478985.1 Massospora cicadina | reverse complement strand
TGTTGTGTGTCCTCCATCATCTGGTTTTTGTCATCTGTACAAAGAATAACCATCACCACCAGTTTGTGTTTCTGATAACAGCTGAAGTGGATACTTTTTGGTGCATTTTCCATTTTCATTCATGGTAAATGTAGGTTGTGAAGTCCACATAATTCAAGAATCATATTTTTTGACAATTTGAAATAACTCTGGATCTTCTTCTGGATTGGGAAGCTCAGCAGTAATTGTTATAAAATTGAGAGTATTTAATAATATGCCGACGGATTTTTCACAGGGTTTGACCCACTGAGCAATCAGGACTAATGTTATGATGATTGTTGTCCCTTGAAACAACAGAACAAACTTTATCAAATAAACATGGAGCACTTGCTCCCACAACCTCTTTTATTAATATATGTAATACTGTGGATTCTTCTTATTCCACTTAATCTTAACTTACTTAACAACAACCTCTCTTGATCATCTCATCTCATCTCATCTAAATTGTAGTAACTTTGGATGCTACATCATTTATGGCTTAGTAAGTTAATTCACCATATTTTATTGGCTCCGTCAATTCTTCATTTGTAATTTAACAATTGCCTAATTTGAGGCGATTTCCCAATAACCCAATATTGCCTCATCTCAAGGTGCTCAAATAATTATTACTCATATTAAACTTAGCGGATCCTACCCATCCCGCTATATTGATTTAGAGCTTATCATCCAGTCATATCAGAATCATGACATTACCCCCCCCCTTTGACTGGACGATAAGGCTCCTATTGCCTATATTCACGGAGGAACTTTGCATGCACTTGGTTGATGATCCAACTGCTAGCGGGGTCCTTGATAGTATATGCATCCACATCTGTTCTTTCAATAACTTTGAATGGCCCAATACAGATACTGGCGAACTTGTGTTTCCAGCTAACCCATGTTATTCATGCAAGAGAACCATATCACCTTCCTTGAACTGCGCCAACCTGCTATAATGTACCTGACTGGCAGCCTGATTCCTGATCTTCTTGGATAAGCTGAAGGAATAAGCTTCAGTCTGCAATTTAATAAGAATGTTTGCAAGGTTAGTCAAATAGCGGTGGGGTTCCATACACCAGTGTCTTCCACACATGAATAAAGTAACGCCGGAAGAACTGGGTGTCAGCCATATAGTAGTTGAAAGGGACTCTCCCCCATGGCAGAATAGTAACTGATGTTATAAGCAAACACGGCAGTGGAAAGAAGTGAGGTCCAATCAGATGGTCAATCTGTTACTAATTTTTGGAGTATGTTCACCAAAGTTCCATTTACTCGTTTGACCATTCCATTAAACTCAAAGTGATATGGGGTCATCAGAACTCCACGGATTCCTATAAGCTCATTCAGTTTGGGGAAAATGTGCGAGGTGAAGTTAGTTCCATTATCATTGAGAATAAACTGAGGTCATCCATGTTGCTGAATAAGACACTCCATCACGAACTTGGCCACTGTAACTTCCCCAAATCTCATATTGCCCTTGCTTTGACCCATAAGGTCAAGTGGTCAATAGCTGCAAGAATGTACTTACACCAGTTAGCTCCTGTTGGCAAGGGACCAACGACATCCAGGGAAACAGTATGCCAAGCAAAGTGTGGTTTCACTACCTGATACAAAGTCTTACAGCAGAATGGCTTCTGCACTTAGCACTGATGGCAACAGGAAATGGTTTTGAGCACATCAAAGTTCATACTTTCCCAATAGTACTGAGGGTGCAACAATTCTATTGCTTACACACCCCACCATGTCCGACTGCCTTGTGGGCGCTCATAATAATTTTTAACTGGGCTGAGGGTCGCGGAAAATTCACTGTAGAATTGCCAATCCGCTTGTACAGTTACCCATTCTGTTAAAAGGTATTTGCTCTCATTCCATTTAACACTTTGATCACTTGGGGCGGTTCGTCATTGTACTTCCTGCAGATCATTTTGTCAAATATTGTATCACTTACTTCTGCCATAACTGCAATTGTTGGAAATCTCAATAAACAATTGGCATTCTGGATCTTTGCTCTGAGTCAATGAAGAATTTTGAAATTGTATGCCTGCAATTTAAGAGCCCATTGGGCCTGGCGCCCTTCCAGTTCTTTCAGATTTTGTGACCAGCGTAGTGAGGCATGATTCATTGCAACTTTATCTTTTCACCCCATGCAAATACACCTGGAATTGCTTATAGGCGTAGATCACTGCTAATCACTCCCACTCAGTCACAGTATAATTGCGCTCATGGCTGTTCAAGATACGACTGCAATATGCTATGGGGTGCTCTTCTCCTTCCTCATCTTTTTAGGATAGGACTGCTCCTACAGCAGAAAGGGATGCATCCGTCTGAACAATGAACTCTTTTTAAAATTGGGATAGCATAACACCGGCGCGCTGGTTAATGCAATTCAAAGCATATCAAAAGCACATTGCTGAAGCTCAATCCATTCAAACGTAGTGTACTTTTAAAGCAACTTGAAATGTGGGCCCCCAATACAGCTGAAGTTAGGGATGAAGCGCCAGTAATAGCTGACCATTCCCAAAAATACCTGTATATCCCGCTTGCTGTTGGGTGGAGTCATTTTACATATTGCTTCCACCTTAGCTGGTTGAGGTCGCAGCCCTGTAGCATCAACCACAAACCTTAAATACTCCAGCTGGTCTTTAAAGGAGTGTCATTTCCAGGGTTTTCTTTATGTTGGCCTCAGCAAGCTGACGGAATACAGCTTCTAGATGATCAAGGTGTTCAGAGAAGGTTTAGGAGAAAACATTAATGTCATCAAGGTATATAAGGACATACAACAGCTTTAGGTTCCCCAGAATAGTGTCCATTGCTCGTTGAAACGTCTTGGGGAGTTACACAGCCTTGTGGAATCTGATTTGGTTGAAAAGACCTTTGGAAGTGATTACAGCGCTTTTTCCCTTCTCCACCAATGGCAACTCGATTTGCCAGTAGCCTGATATCAGGTCCATAGCTGAGAAGAACTGAGCTCCTCCTAGCTGATCCTAAGCATCAATCCGTGGTAAGGGATAGGAGTCCTTTTTGGTGATTCTGTTGAGCTTCCAGTAGTCTATTACTACGCGGTTGGTGCCATCCTTCTTTTTAACAATCAGAATGGGTGAAGCCCACGGACTCTTGGATGGTTCGAGCATCCCTTGCGCTAATAGTTTTTCAATTTCCTCAGTTACTACTTCTTCTGCCACCCGTGATCAGTAGATTGGCCTTGACCTGATGGGAGGATGATTTCTAGTGTTCAGCCTATGAACCACCCCCTGTGCACATCCTAGATTGTGGTCATCAACAGCAAAAATCCCTTTATATTTTTGAAATAAAGCGATTGCCCTATCCTTCTGTGGTTCCAACAGCCCCATTCATTTGTTGCAGGATAAAACGGTCATTACATTGGTTGGTGGGTTGAAAGGCAGACCAAATTCCTCCAGCGACCCAAATTCATAAACCAAAAGAACCTCCTCAATGGGGATTAAGTGTAAGTATGCCACTATTTGGTGGCGGCGGATTTGCAGTGGTACCATTTGTAGATTTGCAAGTAAAACTTTGATCTCCCCTTGCCCTGGTAACATAATGGCTGGGGCCAATTGGGGCTCAAACCGTGATTTCTGATACAGCCCAATAACCTCCCCATAAAAGTCTATCTGGAATCTCAACCACCAACTCAGTGTTCAATATAACTTGATGCCCAGATAGAATAGATATGGATCTGGCTGCTCTGAGCGGCAACCCTTGATATTCATATATATGTTGAGGAAGGGCCCGGGTTTTGCCCTTTAACTGATGGTAGCATACTGGGATTATTCCATCGCTATAAGCTAGATTGATATTTCCCATATGCACCAGATCATTTGGCACTCCGCTAGAGGTGAAGTGAATTGGGATTCGCTGGCCCAATATTTCAAAAGTCTCATACATCATATCAATAACAGCCCCATAGTGTTGTAAGAAGGCGGTTACAATCAGCAGATAATAATTGATATTTGGTAACACTATAGCTGGGGCTACCACAACAATATAACCAAACCACAACGGAAGCGCACTGTATGCTCCCTCAGAGATTGTGTTATCTTCTCCAGCAGTCCCATATACCGCCCAGTGGTCCACGTCCAGTTTTAATAACAACCTGGCCACCAATTTTGTGGAGACTATAAATGATGGGGGCACCTGTATCTATGATGGCACGGGCTTGGGTTTTAGCTACAACCAGGTCACAGTAAGTGCATTCAGAGTAAGATGCATTTTGACTGTTTATAACATGGAAATCTATGTCGTCTTTGTTTCCAAGAAAACCCACAATCCCCTCAACAGTCATGTGCCGGTCAAGGCGCTGCCTGACCACCACATAGCCCCAACCCCCCTAAGGCGGGGATTGGGGCTCTTAGTGATGTGGATAACATTAATAAAAGCATAGGCTTTGAGGGCAATGAGCCTCATAAATGGCATTCTGACGAATCAGATGCCAACAAATCTACTAAACCTTGGAGCAAAGATGGCAAAGGTCGACGTAAATAGCAACTGGGCCAATCAAAGGTTGCCAACTTAAAGCCCAATGAACTAAACAATGAGAATGGCAACGGCAAAGGGCATCTCAGCAAATCAGGAGCTGTCAAGCCAAATTATGCCAAAAGCAGAAACGTTGAGAATCATGGCATTGGGCAGCTCAGTAAATCAGGAGCTGGCAAGCCAAATCCACCACTTGATGAGAATATTGAGAGCCACAGCAAAGGGAAGCCCAGCAAATCAGGGGCTGCTAGGCTGAATTATCACAAAAATGGAAATTTTTGCAATAAGGTCAACATGAGAATGTCAAGCTATGATTTGTTCCAAATGAACGAAAATATTTGCGGAAAAGTTTCCATAATGCCATGGATACCCAACAAATGATCTAGAATGGTCCTAAATGGGAATATTGGAGGCCAAGATTTTCAAAATAGGCCCACAAATAGCTCACCGCCTGTAGACTCTGTGGGAACCAATTTCCCCATATCCCCTGTTTCATATTATAAAAACAACCAAGCGAAGGTGTTTAGGACAACTTAGTCTTCTAATATATAAAAATAAAACCTCAAAAATCGAAAATAAATTTTGAAAGTTCAAAATCATTTATTAAGATTTTGAAGGAAAACCAGGGATTTTGAGCAATGAAAATGGACCATTCCTCAAATTTCAACAGAGCAGTCGCCTCTCTGTATGCTCTCTATGGGGGACAGACTGTCCTCCTCAGTGTGAAAATCATCTTCACCGTGTTCCAAGGATACCTTAATTGCTCATCAATCCAACAAATGAAGGATTTAACCACCGCAGACCTCTCATGTTTGCGGGCCCTCACCTGGGCCCTCTTGCCCAACTGTTTTGTGGCAATGTGGAAAGACCCCATTTGTCACAAATCCTGGGGTATTGTTTGACAATAGTGTTGACTGGAAGAGCGATGCTTACTGCTTGAAAGAAAGGTGCATCAGAGGAGGGGTCTAACTTTTCAGGGGAAACTTGGTTAAACATCTGACAAGCATAAGGCTCAACGTGCAACTGGGACCACTCTTTCGCCATAGCTTCAGGCTGTACTCATGTCAAAATATTCACCCCTCCAACCAGCTGCTGATATAATAATGATGCATCGGCTAAGGGAGCTTCCACTAAATATTCTAAAGTGGTTTCAGGTGGGACGTTTGGGTTTGGTATAGCGGAGATAGAGAGTCCCATCTCTACTCCACTCTGATTTTTCCCTGAAAGTACTGTTCCAACTGTATGCAAGAGACCTGCTGATTGGGGCACCACCAGGCCATGTGCCCTTGTTGACTGCATTTAAAACAGCTGACCCCATAAGGGCCACATCCCCAATTAATGCAAAACAAGCCACGTTGAGAGCTGGGCTGGACGTGATAAGTGGAAACAGGGGTAGGGCAATAATTGGCCAAAGAAAATAAGCAGGTATGGGATGGACGTTTAACTGCTGTGGGTAGCTTTGTGGAATGTGAACTGGACTAACAGAGTTCCCCAAGTAAGATGATTCAGAAGTTATAGCAGGATGATTCCGCTTGGTATTAGGTGGAGGGAAGTTGGCAAATATACAGTGCAAAAACTGAACAATTTTAAGCAATGGTACATCTTCATCCAACAGTGAGGCCATAACGTTATGTAACTAACGGTATGGCTTTACAGCAGATGAAGTCATAGCAATACATACGTCTGATTTGGATAAAATTCCAGCCCCAATTAGCATGTGAGCTTCTGCTGTAAATTGCTCAGCAAATGCGATTAAGGTCTCATTAAAACTGAAACTTGATGGTCAAAAATTCGGTCTTCCACTGGGACATATTTGCAGTTCCACTGAACAACCACATCACCGTCTCTTTGACTACTTGGTATGTAATAGCACCTCCAGAAAGGTAACGGATGACTTGATCAGCACTTCTGACGTCCAAGGTAGAAATCAGCAGTTTTACTTTCCATCAATCTGAGACACCTTCAGTTGCAATTTCAAATCAATTAAAGAACCCAGGAATATTCCCTTCTCGATCAAATGGGGCACTTTATTACAGCAAACCTCCTGGAGAAGCTCATCTTGTTTTTTCAGCACAGTGTCCAAAGACAGTTTCAGTTCCACATAGGCAACTGACCCAGAGTGAAGAGTAAACTCTTTATCAACGCAACATTGATGTGACATAGCTGGCAAATGCGATTTTATCATATACATTTGATCAATGGGCCCCCTGTAGTGAGCACCACTGTTATAAAATTGGCGGTATTCAATAGATATGCTGACAGATTTTGCACAGGGTTTGACCCACTGAGCAATCAGGACCAACAATATTATGATTGTTGTCCCTCAAAACAACAGAACAAGCTTTATTAAATAAACACAAAGCACTTGCTCCCACAACCTCTTTTATTAATATACATAATACCACGGATTCTTCTTATTCCGCTTACTCTCAACTTACTTAACAACAACCTTTCTTGATCATCTCGTCTCACCTATATTGTAGTGACTTCAGATGCTACAGCTCTTATGGCTTAGTAAATTAACTCGCCATATCTTATTGGCTCCATCAATTCTTCATTCATTAATTCACAATAGCCTAATTTAAGGCGATTTCCCAATAACCCAATATCGCCTCATCTCAAGGCGCTCAAATAATTATTACTCATATTAAACTCAGTGGATCCTACTCATTCTGTTATAACAACTTAGGGCTTATCAGGGGGTGGAAGGTGAGTCAGTAAGGGCGTATGGCTACCAACCTGAAGGTTGCGGGTTTGATTCCCACCCTTAGCACATCAATCGGGGTGCCAGCCAAAGGGAGCTATTGGTGGTTAGTAGGTATAATAACATGAAAACCTTACCCATGACGTAACCAGAAAAATTTGAGTCCCAATCTGGAGGTGGAAAAACTTTCTATGACAGAGTTGACCCTGCTCAGGTTTCATGTCGTTTCTTTCTTTTGGTAATGCCTGTCCCCTGGTTGGCTTGCCTCGGTTAAATAAAACTTAGGGCTTATCATCCAGTCATATAAGAATTGTGACAGTAATGATATTAACAATTTTGAGTTGGAACAATTTTTTCAACCAAACAAATCAAGATATGAATATGTGGTAGACCTCTCTTCTGCCATTCAATGGAATACATCCAGCAGCGAGTTTCTCTGTATAATGGTTCTTAGTGATGAGATCCATTAAACGTATCAATTTTTGTTTGAAACTCTCACTGTGAGTCATGCTGCTGGGATGGTTGCTGGACAGATAGAAGTAATCTTGATTTCAGTCCAAGATGGATTTCATGTGAACGTAATGAAAAGATCTGGACATTTATATTTATGAATAATGTGTCATATTATCTTGAGCATATTCATGCATGTGTCTTTGACTTCCTGTATTTAAAGCTGGGAAGTATAACCATTTGTCCAAAAAGCAACATTTCCATCCTTTGCAACTGCATCTCACAAATGAATATACTCTTCAACTCTAAGCTTCAATTTATTGTAACAAATGTACTTGAGTCATTTACTTTCAACTTTAGTGTACATATCAATGATGAATTGTTGGAAAAGTTGACAACACTTCAGGATGTGGTTGGATTGTTGTGCTCAAATTATGATACAATATACATAAAAATCCATACAACTGATATTTTTCGTTGTTTCAGCACCTGTAATGGGATGAGTATGGTACAAACTTAAGATAATATTTGTCCTCTCCCCATGGAACCAGTATTAGATATTAAAGTGCATCATATGATCAGTGTGTTTCAGCAACGCATTGCTTGGTTTGATTCATCTGCTGATAACAATATCTCTCCAGCTAATCTCTGTTCTAATAATAACAACTGCTACTTCATGGGCCATTGGACAACGAAGTGTCTTTAGTGCCCATTTGATGGCATTTTGTAAGCCCTGATAATGACTTTCAAGTTATCCGCTCTCACATTCTCCAATGAAGATTTGAAAACTCTGACCAAACAGTTGTGCTCGTGGAATAGTGCTTGTAATTTACCAATAATTTCCCCATCTGTTGCTTCACTAAATGCACACCTTCAATTAATCTCCTTCTACACATTGTCCATAAATATATTTCAAAAACTGTGGATCTTCTTTGGATACTAAAAGAAGTGAACCAATATGATGATATCTTGTCCTGCACATTTAATGTGAAAATTACCATATTTCACAATATTTGTTGCTCCAAAAAATGTCATTTGAAAGCATGAGTGTATTTTAAATTATGCTCTAGAAAGTTTTCAGACGCTTGAGTGGCTCCAGGAATGTAAGTTAGAATTAGTTCTGGTGGCTCAGCCAGTGGTTGAAAATTGGCTTTGCCATTGGAGCAACTCATGCCAGGTATTTCTTTCTGAAACTTCAAATCACAACAATGTAATCACAATGTAGACATTGGACTAATGACAACATCGTGATGCATTTTTTTAATTGCAGTAATTATTGTAAGTGAATGCCACTTACTTGAGACCAATTCTCATTCTTGATTGAGTCCACCATGAGCATTCAGCTTCACATCATGTGTCTCTCTCTTCAGATGTTGCAGCAGCTCTTGAAGTAGAAGCTCTTGTTCAAAAATCTGCAACTTACATGTTGTGCTGTTGATATGTTTTAGCAGCTCTTGAAGTAGAAGCTCATACTTGCTGGTTTTTAACTCATGTGTATCACCCTTCAGATGTTTCAGCAGCTTTACTGGCTTACCATTGAAGAACATTTATGGTAGATCTTCCAATGGTTGCTTTTTTGGGTGACATTTTAAATAATCTCCAGTATTTAATATTTGGTGTTAGATTTCAGGTTTGTAAAGATGCTGGCTGGTGCATTTTTGCACCTAAACTCCAACAACTTGATTCAGAGAATGTTTTTCACCACTTTTATTAAATATAATAAACCTTAAAAGGTTGATCTCATATTCATTTTATTATAAAGTGTAATAAAGGATGAAAAGAAGTGAACCCTATTCATAAGTTAATGCTTTATTTAAATTAACTAGGTGCTTGGACCAAGATAGGTATAAATTTGATATTATCTTTGAGATAAATTAGAAAATATGGACGTTCAACCTATTGGAGCTCTCAAATTTCAGCTCACTTTGATGGAATGGCTGATTTTATATATAGATATATATATCAACATACATTTATATATATATACGTTTTTACTTTGACTTCAACGTTTTGAATTTTGATTTGAACATTTTGCTAATCTATTTTAACATTTTGTATTTTGATTTCACCATTTTAGATTTTTGATTTCAATATTTTACAAATCAATTTCAACATTTTACAAATCAATTTCAACATTTTATATTTTTAATCTCAACACAATTTTTAGTGATATTTTTAATTTATTATTATTGCTGAAATAGTGCAAGCATATTAACTTTCACTCTTCTATTATATTAAAAAATATTTGTATATCCTTTATATCACATTATAATCTACCAAAAGAAAATACTGATGTGAGGAAACAATGATTCAGGAGTTAGAACTAGATATGATGCAATCACTAAAACTATTTTTAATTAACCAAGGTAAGCTGACCAGGGGACGGACATTACCAAACATATGTGAAACTAAGAGAATAACTAACAGATATAAAAAATTGGGCACCCCAGGGTACTCAAGTTACCCCTGTTGCCAGCGGGACTGCTAGGTATGGGGGGTTGGTGCGCTACTCCAAGGGGGTTTCCCCTACTATGGAGCAGGGTTGAAGGAAAGGATCTATGTGGAGGAACCAGAGTGGGAACCATGATTCTATGAGCGCTTTTTGTCTTGGTCTCATATATCCATAGAGCCAGGCTTGGAAGTGCTCTAGTAAGTGGACATGGAATCTGTTGATAATCTCATGAATGGTTGGGACCGTTCCCTTAAACGCATCTAATGCAATTGTGTGTATAGTCCACATTGCAATGGATATTATCAGGGAGCGGAGGGTAGATGGGATTGGTGACTTGATCTGGAGCGCGAAGATGCTCTTTAATATTGAGAATTCCTGTTCGTTTTGAATCTTGAGCAGGCGTGCGACTTCCTGCCATATAGCTTTGGTGGGGGGCATGTTTCTAGGTGGTGATGTAGGGATCCCTCCCCTCCACATACTGCACATGTTTTGTGGATGGAGTTGGAGCGGTACGCCGTCCTATAGGTCCTTATCAGACAGCACCAGGCGTTTGCTCTTATCCTTGGCTGTAGGAGTGGGTGGTGTGTCATTTTCCACATTGCTTTCTGTGTGGTTAAATCATAGGGAATGTCCCACATATCTAGGTATTCTATCCTAGCTATGTTTGGGGTTGTTGCAAGCATATCCCTCTGGGGGTGGTTTTCTGGGTTTCTTAATTTGAATTGGGGGCTGGGTCGTCCCCTTCCCTGTATAGTACCCATGTTCTCTATGGTCCATCCCATACGGTGGATAGTTTGGAGGATATGTTTGAAATGAGGGGAGGTTCCATGCGGACCCGTTGCAGTAGGGTGCTTGGCAAGGTATGAAAGTAGTGTGGGTGGACTATGTGGGTTGGTTAATTTGAGCGCCTGTGCAAAGTTAGTCCTTGCTGCTCTGGACCAATGTTGTTGCGGGAGGTCTGGAGTAAGGATTTCCTTTATCCAGGTACCTAGGATGTGATTGGCGTGGCTCTCAAAATCTATTAGTCCCATGTCTCCGCTTGAGCGTGGGCCAAATAGTGTTTCCATCCGTGTAGGAGAGTGAGAGCCAGGCCACAGCCAGCCCTGGATAAGCGCGTGAATTGAGGTTATAAAGGTAGGTGAGAAGGCTATCGCATGGGCCTGGTACCACAGTATTGGGAGGATGAGCGAGTTAGCAACTGTAACACGTCCTGTTAGTCCTGGGGTTCTCCCCTTGAGGGAGGCTACGCGTTTGGATACCCGTTGTAAAAGGTTACTTTCCATTGTCTTATTAGCATATCCCCCTGATTCTAGCCAGATTCCAAGGTGTCGGACAGGAGTGTTGGTGGGAGGTGTTGCAAAGGGTAAAATGATTGAGTTCTTTCTTCAAGTGTTGGTAAGAGGTTCTGATGTTGTGGCCCAATTGTTTGTATATTTGCCTAAGAGGATGATTTCTGTCTTCCTTTTGTTGAGCGATGCATTGCTCACCTTGGAGTATTCCTCTAGAGTGCTTTCCAGCTGTCGGGCATCTTCATTGTTTGTTATACCTGCTACGCAGTCATCTGCAAAGGTCAGTATCTTGACTGTTGGTTGTCCTTGTGCGGTTATCCTCATGAGACGTGAGTCAGTTACTCGGAGGAGTGGGTCAAAGCTGAAATTATATAGCAGTGGGATGAGGGGATCCCCTTGTTTGAGCCCTCTGTGTGGTTTGATCTTATTTGTTAGGAATCCAGGGCCACATACAGCCATGGTTGCAGATTCTGTTAGGAGCATCGCCCATTTTATGAATCTTGGTGGGAGTTTGAAGGCATGTAGACATTCTTTTAGATATGGCCAGCTAACACGGTCATACGCTTTTTCCTGATCCAAGAAGACCAGGTCATTAGTTGCTTTGTATTGGCAAATATTTGCAACAGGGTGAATGTTGTTCCAGATTGAACGCCCTGGTATAAACCCAAACTGGTTGGGTGACAGGACGTCAGAGGCAATTGCGCCTAATCTGGCTGCTAAAATTTTTGTTAGAATTTTTGTGTCAGTATTGAGAGTGCAATTGGGTGCCAGTTGGCCAGGTCCAACTTGTCACCCTTTTTATACAAGGTTTAACATAGAATTTATGACCTCCTGGTAATAGGCGTGTTTCTAACAAGCTCTGGTTCATAGACATCAATAGGAGGGGGGGCAATTTGTTGAAAATATTTTTTATAAAATTCGTAGGGTATCCCATCAGGCCCTGGGCATTTCCTATGTGGTGCACCGCGAATTGTTTCCCAAAGCTCCTCCCGTGTAATAAGGGATAGTATATTGTAATTCAGTGGTGTACTTTGTATCTCGACAGTTTGAATAAATTCTTTAATTTTTTGTGAATTTGTTGGTGTTTCGCGATATAATTTGGTGTAATAGCGGTGTACTTCCGCCTTGACCTCCTCAGGGTCAGTTGCCACGGTGCCATTGGTATTGCAGACCTGTGTGCATGTGGGCTGGTTTCCACAGGAATGGAATTAGTGGAAGAAGTATGTTGAACAGGTTTCGCCTTCCTATATGAACTTACCTTTGTTTGATACTTTGATTCTGTGTTGGTGTTCGAAGATGAGATTGTTAAGTCAGGCTGTATTTCTGCCCATTTGTGTCCCCAGTTAGGGCTATAGCCAGATCTCGGAGTATTTATTTCCAGGTGGTCTAGTTCCGCCAAGGTACGCTTGATTGTGGCCATGTCTGCAGTGTGCTTACATGATGCAATATGTCAGGTTTTGTTAATTAAATCCTTTTTGAATTTTCCCATGTTCCAATGAATCCAAAGTGAATGGGGCTGTGAATTCTGAGTTTGTGGCCTTGTTTTCAACCCAGTTGGATATCTCAGGCAATTTTAAATTTTCTGGGTGAAGCTTTCTCCAAGGCGACACCTGTGTGTGGGATTGGGTTGGTGCTAACTGCACCATAACTAATCGGTGGTCAGAAAAATTGATCTTTTTTGTTGTAAATTTGGAGATTCTTGAGTGGTGGGATTGCAGTATGAGGATGTGGTCAATACAGCTCATCGATATGAGCACTCCCTCACATATGTTGGGTCTTGTCATGTGGGGAAGGATTAGTGAATTGGGGGGAGGAGCATCCTGTAGCCAAGAGATGCCTTCATTGTGCGATATTCAATGTGTCCAGGTGGGTATCCCTGGGATTAGGCCATTGATCTGTATTAGGGGTTATCCCAGCAGTTGAAATCGCCTAACATGATGATATCTGGTGGGAGGGTGAGAGTAGAAATGTTTCCAAAAAATTGTTTTCTCTCAGTTGCAGTGCATGGTGCATAGATACATGATAACAAAATTATTTCATCTTGGCATGTGATTGTTGTTACCAGGACTCAACTGTGCAAGTGTGATGATGAGTTTGTAATTTTAAATTTTTTATTGTTTTGGACTATCACCCCACAGTGAGACGTCCATACTGATTGTGATGGTGCGACCCTGGTTGACCAGGATTCCTCTTCCCCTTGTAGGCAGTGGGTTTCTTGCATGGCCAAGATGTCTACAAGAGGTTTTTTCAGGAATGCCAGCTTTTTGGCTTAGGATGTATGAGCCCTGGCTCCTGCGATGTTTAGCGTCCCTATTGACACTGAGGTGCCCGCGGCGCCTCAGGAGCAGTTGGGAGGGCCCTCTGGCCCTATCCCACCATGGCTCATTTTGGCCATGCTCCACGTCTGTACTCCAACTCTTTCAATGCCATTGTTGGTTCCCTTGATCTGACCCAATGATTCAAGGGAATTGCGGTTTTTTGCATTTGTGTCAACTTTTCCCGCACAGGTCTCATGTTGATTTGATGCGGATTGTTGATTGGATTTTATATTTTTGAGGTTCAACTTTGGTGAATTGTGCACCGCATTTTCGCCCAAATTGCGGTTGCATTGTTCCTCAGTATGTGCATGACTGATGACGCTTTGTGGCTCAGTCCAGTTACTGTGAAAATTTTCAACCTGGGCATATTGTTATGATTGGTTATTTTGGTGAATATCCAAAATATCCTCCCAAATTTGTCCGGGGTTAATGGCGGACTCTGCGTGTGCCGCCACTTTGGCCGCTGCTCTCTTGCGGGCTTTTTGTGCTGCTTTACGTTGTTTACTTGTAACTGAGTCCACGATGGAGTATAGTCCATCTTCACCCCAGCGGAATGGGTGGTGGCCATCAGTCATTTTGCGAAGTTTTCAAAATCTTCATCCATAGCTTCTTCATAAAAATCATTTTCCATTAAGCCCTCTTTCACAGGGCATGCATGTTCCTTGTGGCCCAGTGAGCCACAGTGGTTGCAAATGGGCAGTGCACATTCTGGTGTAACTCAGAATGCAGCTGACTGGCCTTCATCTGCAAAGTGGAATTCTGCTGTGCGGGGAATTCTGGATAAATCCTCTTCCACTTCTGTGAAGGGGGTTGATTACAGCAATAGCTTTGCCCATGCACAGGTCGGGCATTAAGTGAAATTGCTGTAATTTGAGTTGTTGGATTTCTCCATAGGCCATGAGACCTTTGCGGAGCTCCTCCTCAATTACCAAATGAGGAAGGTTGGTGGGGAGCGAGTCAAAGGAGATGAACAAAGTTTTTGCTTTTTTCCATCTGGTGCATGTGGTGTGCACAATCTTTTTGCCCTCAGGGAGGGCAATTTCCACACAGACTTTTGCTGCGGCATTGGCTTCATCGACTGTTTTGAAAACAAAGTCAATCCAGCCATGGCCCTTGTTGTTGGTGGCTACATACACCACGTGAGGGAAAAGTGAGGGCTGTGCCTCACATGTTTTCTCCCACAGGGTCGGTGACCCATCCCCAAGGAAGAGTCTGATCCCATGCTCCACCTTTGACAAAGGTTGGTTGAATTGAATGTACATGTATTGCGCGTGCTTTACAGTAAATACCATAAACCTAGATGGTGTCTGAGTTTGCGATTTTTTTATGGATTGGGTTCCTGGTCCCCCTCCAGGGCGTTTCTTGCCCTTAGTTGCACCATTAAGCGCATCTCTCGACATGACGCTCGCCCATGTTGTATTATTTTTGTTATTAAAGTCGCCCATCTTTCCTGTTTGTGATTATCCAAATTTGCTGTTTGAATTGAATCATAGTAACTAAAGTGATTGTTACAAGAAAGAAAAGGGTACCGCAATCACCAAAACTAAAAATATTGAAATTAAATTATAAAATATTGAATTTCAAATATAAAACATTGAAGTTAATTTGTAAAATGTTGAAATTGAAGTGTAATATTGAAATTAAAACACAAAATGTTAAAATTGAAGTATAATATTGAAATTAAAATATGAAATGTTGAAATTGAAGTTTAAAATGTTGAGAGCTAGATAGGGTAATCTGGAGCCTTCATGTGGCATGACTGAAGAAAGCTCATGGAAACAAGGGTGAGTAACCAACACCAGAACCCAGAGAGGCGCCCTGGAAGGGTCCCATAGTGGCCTGGATGGGGAGTGGGATGGAACTAATGACTGTAACCCAACCTGTTCTTGTGGGTACTTCCACTCTCCTTTGGGGGGATATGGGCAGGAAGGTAGAGGGAAGAGTTGGGCATGTTGTCTGTCACATTACTTCCCTACGAGATGGGGTGCTGTAAAAGTAGGTCTTAGTGACAAGGATGGGGCAATCCTGATTGGCTGAGCTTCAGCTCACCTATCTAAAATAATCACCGCAGTTCTTAAGTTGTCTTGAAACCTGGACAGTGGCCAGTAGCTTATGTGGGCTTACACTGGTGCAGCAAAAGGTGAGAGCACTCACATAAAAAATGACAGACCAACCTGAAAGGGCTGCAATGGTTCCCAAATAAAAAGGGCCCAGAGACCAAAATTCATCACAAAAACAAACTGTAGAGACCAACTCCATTATCAAATCAACAGCGGGGGTCGCCTCTGCTGCACAGGGGGCTTCAGTCTCTTTTGCAACGGCAGCTGCTAGTGATTTGGGGTTGGAACCAAGCTTTTGAAGTGGGGAACTCAGCCCATCCAAGGATCTGATGGCGAGCATGGTGGAGAGCCTCAAGTGGGTTCACGCCATGGAAGTGAAGACTAGGTGGTTTAAGGAGATGCTCATGGTCAGGGTGATTGAGGTGTGTGGGTTCGCCCCAATCCTTATTTCACGTTTGGCTCCTGGGTTAAAACTTATGGCCTTCCAGTCTAAGCTTCAAAAGGAGCAGGTTTTGGCTGCCATTCTGAGCACAAAGAACGAGGAGGCTATATGTCTTGACATTGGCACCAAGATTGGAAGTTTCATTATGAGGGATATGCCACCTGTGATCACTAAAGAGGCCATGATGTCTCAACTGAAAGGCTTTGGCAGAGTGATCTCCTTTAATTAGAACAAGCTGGTAAAGAACTTGAAGCAGAAGGATGGTAGCTTGAAAAAGTTCACTGTAGGATCTGGGGACTGGGTTTTGAAAGCTGAATTTTTTAAAAAATATGGGGAGTTACCTCATTCAGTCACTGTGGGTACCTGGAGTGTCTCTGTGGTACCACTGGACAGGTGCTTCTTGAGTGGTGTGAAGGGGCATGTCAGAGCCAAATGTCCTCAGATTCAACCTCCTGCAGCAGTGTTTAAGTCTAGCGGGCCTATCTCGGGGGTGCAAGTAATGGCGCCCTCTGAGAAAGAGAAGTTGGCTCTCCAGAAGGCGTTGGAGAAGCTGACTGAGATGTCAACCAAAGCAAGGGAGAAGGCAGAAGCTGGCATCACTTCGGAGACAGTGACTGGAGTACTGAAAATTGCAAGGAAGGTCAACAAAGAGTCAAAGCAGACCCAGAAGGTGCGGGAAGCTGTTAGACTCCAAATTGAGCTAAGTGGCGCTTTGTCCCAATCTGCAAAGGACATTTTGGAAACGGCTGTTTCCCAAATGGATGGGGTTCTCCCCATCACGCAATCACATAAGAGGTGGGCGACCATTAGGAATGTAGGTGGGACAGAGCATGTGAGGCTCGTAGGGAGAGAGGCGGAGATGAGGGAGGTGTTGCCTGATAGCAATAGTGGGCCAATGCCTTCTAATCAAATGCCTCCAACCGAAGTGGAGGGGTCTATCAAGGACCCTGGAAATGGTAAGATTCTGAAGGCTGTTGTGACTGAGCAGCCTCCACCTCCAGCCCAGTCTAGCTCTGGAAAGGGGAGGAAGAAATGTGGTCCCACTAAAACAGCTGTAAAAATTTACTGTTTTAGGTTATTTTCAGCAAATGACCCCAATAAACTTTTTACTGCACAGGTTCAGTTCCTTGTGCACTTTGTCTGTGTTGTATAGTATATTATTGTCTCAATTAGGATATGACTGGATGATAAGCCCTCAGTTGTGATGGCAGATGGATTGGATCCATCGAGTTACTATGAGTATTGATTATTGAGAGCCTTGACGTAAGGTGATATTAGGTTATTGAGAAATTGCCTTGAATTAGGCAATGGTGAAAGTAACAAATGAAGAATTGACGGGGCCAATGAGATATGGCGAATTAAATTACTAAGCCATATAAGTGGTAGCAACTGAAGTCATTACAATTTAGATGAGATGAGATGATCAAAGGAGTTAGTTGTTAGTAGTTTTAGAGTGAGTGTAACAGCAAGAATCCGCTGAATTGAATATATTAAATAAAGAGAGTTGAAGAGCGAGTGCTCTGTATTTATTTTTTGACATTAATTCTGTTGTTTCAAGGGCAACAATAATCATATCGTTGGTCCTGATTGCTCAGTGGGTTGAACCCTGTGCAAAATCTGTCAGCGTATCTCTTGAATATTGCCAAATTTTATAACAGTGGTGCTCACTACAGGAAGACCATTGATCAATTTATAAAATGATAAAAACTCAGTTGCCAGCTATGTTGCATCAGTGTTGTTTTAATAAATATCCTACCCAACACTCTGGGTCAATTGCCTATGCGGATCTAAAACTGGCATTGTATGCTGTACTTAAAAACAAGATGAGCTGGTACAGGAGGTTTACTGCACTAAGATGCCCCCATTTGATCGTGAAGGGAATATTCATGGGTCCTTTAAGCGATTTGAGATTGCAACTGAAGGAGTCTCAGATTGACAAAGAGCAAAATTGTTGAGTTCTTCCTTGGATGTTGGAAGTGCTGATTGAGTCGTCTGTTACCTTTCAGGTAGTTCCCTTATATACCAAGAAGTCAAAGACATGGTGCTGCGGTTGTTCAGAGGAACTGCAAAGATGTCCCAGCGGAAGGTCAAATTTTTGACCAAAAAGATTCAGTGGAATGAAACTCTCACCGCGTTTGCTGAGCGATTTACAGCAGAAGCTCGTGTGCTAATTGGGGCCAGAGTTTTATGCAAAGCTGATGTGTATTGCGATGACTTCTGCTGTGAAGCCATACCAGGGGTTACATAACGCAATGGCCCTACTGTTGGATGAAGATGTACCTTTGCTTAAACTTGTTCAGTTCTTGCACCGTATATCAGCCAACTTCCCTCCACCTAATGCAGAGCGATATCCTTCTACTATAACTGCTGAACCATCATATTTTGGGAACTTTTTCAGTCCAGTTCAGATTTCACCAAGTTATCATCAGCAGTTAAACATTCTCACAATTCCTGCTTATCATCCTTGGGCCAACTATTGCCCTTGACCTGTTTATGCTGATCATTTCCAGATCAACTCTCGCCATGGTTTGTATCGCATTAATCAAGGACGTGGGCCCTATGGGGTCAGCATTTTCAAATGCAGTCGTGAGGGGCATCTGGAACGATGGTGCCCTAATCAAATGGTCTTTTATGTACAGCTAGAACAGTATGAGAAAGGGAAAGTCAGAGCGGAGTAGAGAAGGGACTCTATCTCCGCTATACTAAACCCAAATGTCCCACCTGAACCCAAATTAGAATATTCAGCGGAAGTTTCCTTATACAATGAGTCAGTTTTATATCAGCAGCCAGTTGGAGGGGTGAATGTTTTGACAAAAGTACAGTCAACGGCTATGGTGAAAAAGTGGTCTCAGATGCAGGTCGAGCCATATGCTTGTCAAATGTTCAACCAAGTAACCTTTAAAAAGTTAGACCCCTCCTCAGATGCACCTTTCTTACAAGCAGTAAGCATCGCTCTTCCAGTCAAAGCTATTATAAAACAATTCCCCAGAATTGATGAGGGGATTGCGTGTTTCCTTGGAAACATGGATTCTTTAAATGCCCATGTTATAAACAGTTGAGATGCATCTTACTCTTAATGTACTTACTACAACCTGGTTTTAGATAAGACCCAAGTCTGTGCCATCATAGATACTGGCGCCCCTGTCAACATAGTCTCCACCAAATTGGTGGCCAGGTTGGCATTAAAACCAGATGTGGAACACCGGATGGTATATGGCACTGCTGGAGTGGAAAATATGGTCTCTGAGGGTGCATACAGTTCCCTTCCGCTGAGGTTTGGTTCTATTGTCATGGTAGCTCCATCTATAGTGTTACCAAATAGCAATTACGATCTGTTAATTAGAACTGCCTCCTTGTGACACTATGTGGCTGTTATCTATACGATGAGTGAGACTTTTAAAATATTGGGTCAGCGAATCCCAATCAACTTTACCTCTAGAGGAGTACCAAATGAATCGTTGCATATGGGGAATATTAATCTAGCTTATAGCGACGGAGTAGTTCCAGTGCGTTACCATTGGTTAAAGGGCAAAACCTGGGCCTTTCCTCAACACATATATGAATATCAAGGGTTGCCGCTCAGAGCAGCCAGATCCATATCTATTCCATCTGGTCATCAAGTTATATTGAACACTGAGTTGGTGGTTGAGATTCCAGATAGACTTTATGGGGAGGTTATTGGGCTGTATCAGAAATCACGGTTTGAGCCCCAATTGGCCCCAGCCATTATGTTACCAGGGCAAGGGGAGATCAAAGTTTTACTTGCAAATCTACAAATGGTACCACTGCAAATCCGCCGCCACCAAATAGTGACATACTTACACTTAATCCCCATTGAGGAGGTTCTTTTGGTTTATGAATTTGGGTCGCTGGAGGAATTTGGTCTGCCTTTCAACCCACCAACCAATGTAATGACCGTTTTATCCTGCAACAAATGAATGGGGCTGTTGGAACCACAGAAGGATAGGGCAATCGCTTTATTTCAAAAATATAAAGGGATTTTTGCTGTTGATGACAATAACTAGGATGCGTGCGGGGTATGGTTCATAAGCTGGACACTGGAGATCATTTTTCCATCAGGTCAAAGCCGATCTGCCAATTAAGGGTGGCTGAAGAAGTAGTAACTGAGGAAATTGATAAGCTATTAGCGCAAGGGATGCTTGAACCATAGAAGAGTCCCGGGCTTCTCCTGTTCTTGTTTTAAAAAAGAAGGATGGCACCAACCATGTAGTAGTAGACTACTGAAAGCTCAACAGCATCACTTTAAGGACTCATATCCTTTACCACGGATTGATGACGCTTTAGATTGGCTAAGGGCAGCTCATTTTTTCTCAGCTATGGACATGATCTCTGGCTAATGGAAAATCAAGTTGCCACTAGTGGATCATGAGATGTGCACGGTAATCACATCTAAAGGTCTTTTCCAACCAACCTGGATGCCACAAGGGCTGTGTAATGGCCCAGCTACATTTTAACGGGAAATGGACACTATTCTTGGGAACCTAAATCTGTTGTGCGTCCTTGTATACCTTGACGACATTAATGTTTTCTCACAAACCTTCTCTGAACATCTTGATCATCTATAAGCTGTATTTCGCCGGCTTGCTGAGGCCAACATCAAGATAAAACCCTGGAAATGACACTTCATTAAGGACCAGCTGAAGTACGCTGGGGTTTGTGGTTGATGCCACAGGGATGAGATCTCAACCAGCCAAAGTGGAAGCTATTTGAAAAATGACTCCACCCAACAGCAAGCGGGATATACAGGTATTTTTGGGAATGGTCAGCTATTAATGGCGCTTCATCCCTAACTTCAGCTGTATTGGGGGCCCACTATTCAAGTTATTAAAGAAGGACACCATTTTCAAATGGACGGAAGGCAGCAACGCGCTTTTTATACGCTTCAAACGGCACTGATAAGAGCACCAGTGTTACGCAATCCTAATTCTGAAAAGAGTTTATTGTTCAGATGGATGCATCCCTTTCCGCCATGGGGGCAGTCCTATCCCAAAAAGATAAGGATGGAGAGGAGCACACCATAGCATATTGCAGTTGTAGCTTGAACAGCCATGAACGCAATTATACTGTGACTGAGTGGGAGTGCTTAGTGGTGATCTACGCCTTTAATTAATTCTGGGTGTATTTGCATGGAGTGAAAAGATAAAGTTGTAATGGATCATGCCTCACTACGCTGGTTACAAAATCTGAAAGAACTGGAAGGGCGCCAGGCCCAATGGGCTCTTAAATATCAGGCATACAATTTCAAAATTCTCCATCGACCCAAAAAATAACAGAATGCCAATTGTTTATTGAGCTTGCCAACAATTGCAGTTAGGGCAGAAAGAAAATGATATAATGTTTTACAAAATGATCTACGGGAAGTACAAAGATGAACCGCCTCAAGTGATCAAAGTGTTAAATGAAATTGAGAGCGAATACCTTCCAATAGAATGGTGAACTGTACAAGTGGATCAATGATCCTATGGTGAATTTTCTGCGACCCTCAGCCTGGCTGGAAGTTATTATGAGCGCCCACAAGGCAGTTGGACATAGTGGGGTGTGTAAGACAATGGTGTTGTTGCGCCCTTGGTACTATTGGGAAAGTATTAACTTCAATGTGCTTAAAACCATTTCCTGTTGCCATCAGTGCCAAGTGGAGAAGCCATTACACCGTAAGACTTTGTACCAGGTAGTAAAAAACTCTTTGCTTGAATACTGTTTCCCTGGATGTCGTTGGTCCCTTGCCAACAGGAGCTAACTGGTGTAAGTACATTCTTGCGACTATTGACCACTTGACCTGATGGGTCAAAGCAAGGGCAATATGAGATTTGGGGAAGTTACAGTGGCCAAGTTTGTGATGGAGTGTCTTATTCAGCAACATGGATGCCCTCAGTTTATTCTCACTGACAATGGAACTAACTTCACCTCACACACCATCCCCAAACTGAACGAGCTTATGGGTATCCACGGGGTTCTAACTACCCCATACCACCCCAAATCTAATGGAATGGTTAAACGAGTGAATGGGACTCTGGTGAATATCCTAAAAAATTAGTAACAGATTGACCATCTGATTGGACCTCCCTTCTTTCCACTGCTGTGTTTGCCTATAACATCAGTTACTATTCTGCCACGGGGAGAGTCCCTTTCAACTACTATATGGCTGACACCCAGCTCTTCTGGCATTACTTTATTCATGTGTGGAAGACACCGGTGGAATGGAACCCCACCGCTATTTGACTAACCTTGCAAACATTCTTATTAAATTGCAGACTGAAGCTTATTCCTTCAGCTTAGCCAATAAGATCAGGAATTAGGCTGCCAATCAGGTACATTGTAGCAGGTTGATGCAGTTCAAGGAAGGTGATATGGTTCTCTTCCATGACCAACATGGGTTTGGCTAGAAACACAAATTGGCCAGTATCTGGATTGGGCCTTTTGAAGTTGTTGAAAAGGCAGGTAAGACACATATACTATCAAGGACCCTTCTAGCAGTTGGATCATCAACTGAGTGCATGCAAAGTTCCTCCATGCATATAAGCAATAGGAGCCTTATCATCCAGTCAAAGGGAGGTAATGTTGTGATTTGGATATGACTGGACGATAAGCCCTCAGTTGTGATGGCAGATGGATTGGATCCATCGAGTTACTATGAGTATTGATTATTGAAAGCCTTGACGTAAAGTGATATTAGGTTATTGAGAAATTGCCTTAAATTAGGAAATGGTGAAAGTAACAAATGAAGAATTGACGGGGCCAATGAGATATGGCGAATTAAATTACTAAGCCATATAAGTGGTAGCAACTGAAGTTATTACAATTTAGATGAGATGATATGATCAAAGGAGTTAGTTGTTAGTAGTTTTAGAGTGAGTGTAACAGCAAGAATCCTCTGAATTGAATATATTAAATAAAAGAGAGTTGAAGAGCGAGTGCTCTGTATTTATTTTTTGACATTAATTCTGTTGTTTCAAGGGCAACGATCATCATATTGTTTGTCCTGATTGCTCAGTGGGTTGAACCCTGTGCAAAAACTGTCGGCGTATCTCTTGAATATCGCCAATTTTATAACAATTATATTATTGGTTGATAATAGTATGACAACTATTATCTGTAGTTGAGTGAAATTCTTATATCTCGTCTTAATGCTCAGCCAGTATTCCCGCTTGAAATACTTGAGATGTCATGATCTAAGGATTTGTTCCCTCATTCTGTCCAACCCAATCTTCTCTGAGATTCCCTGGTGACAGTCTATTCAGTTCAACACACAGTTGGCAGCAATCCCCAAGTGTTTATACTTCTTCCCTAGATCCCCACTCAAATATTTGCTCTTTTCCCTAAGTATATCCCAATTATTGCACACAGCAATAGATATCCTTGAGAAGAGTAGAACAACGGAAAGCTGATGATAGTTTATTACTTAAACTATATACCAGATGAAAACTATATTGATCAAATACTGTTATATTATCTAATTTTTACTAGGAGTGAATTTTAGGGAATTTATAGTGAGGATTCAGTCGTCTAACCCTCAGTTGACACCTCTTTGTTGAAACGGCAGCTGTTGCTGTTAAATCACCCATCCTCATCTCGGCAGCAATGGTCTTCCCCATCCTGGCTAGGATTTCATCATTGGGCATCCCTGAGACCTAAACAGAAAGAGTCATAAAACGTGTCCCTAACGTTTTCTCTCTTGATCCAAGCGAACCAACCATATTTGGCTAGCGGCCTGCTTAGGTAATGGGACTTATTACCCATTAAGGCAGGTCATGCACCAAATGATTAATTCACTAGTTGCAGGCAGCATCGCTCACCTCACAACTTGCTACTCATTCCCAATCATTTGGTGATGAAACCTAACTGATTACAATTGGTACACCTGATAGTTAATCACTATCAGATGCCCCTATTTTGTCAGCAACTCCACCCAACGAGATCTTAAGTATTCATCTGGATCAATCCCTGATGGATACAATCAGGCAAATATTTTAAAATCCCCCAAACATAGTTACTCTAAAATTCAGTCCAACTGATTTCCAATTCACTTCACATTAGAGAATTATCCCCTAGCGATTCCTGATAATCTAGCAGGCTAGGAATATGGGCAAAAATCCCAACACATCCCCCCTCTTGCCTAGATTTCCAGAGAGAAAAGGACTGGAGCATGAGAACACTGCTTCAGACACTCAATCAAATACTTCATTGGCTCAAGTGAAGTACAATTGTCAATACTCAGCGCTGCTCAGGACGTCCTTTGGCATGCTCACTCTTCCTCTTCCTCCTTGCTACCACCTACTCAGAGCACGGTCCCCACGATCTACTGTTGTGTCAGGCTGATCAATTTACTTATGATTATATTAGTCCCAGGATCTGGGTCCCCCCGTCAGGGCATATGACCCACTGTCATATTCAGGATTCTTGGTCCGGCGTCCTTTTTTTTTTTTTTTTAGTACTAGATGGTTCCGGCGTCCTTGATTTCCTGATTTTCTCCTCGTCCTGACAGGAGACTCTTGCCATCAATGTTCATTTCATGGCCCAAATTAAGAATACTTATTTTTGTTCTCCCTTGTATACTCTTTCATAACCTCTTGGCTCAAGTCATTCCTAGTTCTTCTCTTGGAGAGCTTATCCCATTAATTTTGAGATTAATTTCTCTGAAATTGGAGCTTAATGGATTGTATAGTGCATAATGTCGACTTCCATATAAGTCTAACATCCCCCCTCTCATCCAGCTCATATGTCAAATTCCAAGTCGTGGTACCAGCAGCTTCTAAATAGTTTGTCTAATCAAGATCTTTGGCTCTTCCAGCAGATGAGTCAGGATGCACAATGGAACCTCTTCTATGGTCCTTCCAGACTCATATGCCTAGTCTGGCACCAGCGGCTAGTCCTTTAGTCATACTACTGGAATGGTAACCAATCCCTCCAAAACCAGGCTTGCAATCATTTTGAACAACTCTCGGCCAATTCTTCCTCTGTTGTCAATTCCAGAGTTGGATTTCAAACACTCTTGGATTTGGCCCCTTTCACAGATGCACCAACCATCATTGTGGATGCTCCAGAGATTATGCCTTTTTCTCTTTATTGCTCTTTTCTTGCTGGGTCAAGCCTGCTTCCTGAGTTCATTTCTGACTCGGTCAATACTACAAACCTCTATCTTGGCTACTGAGCTCACCATTGGTAACAGTATTCATTTTGAGCTCCCCTACGCTGAACTCCAGGCCCAAGTCACCAAGGCTTTGTCCCTAGCGCTGAACCCCTCTGATCTTGAGAACATCCTAGATTGGGATATCACCGCTTATGCTCTTCACTTTGCCAGCCAAGTTCTTTGAAGTTGGTCCACAAAGCTTCCAGCCTCTCCTAGGTTTCACCATTCCTTCAGCTTCAGCTTCCAAGAAGCTCGTAGTCTTTTCTTGCAAGATGCCATTTGCTCCCTGCATGAATATCTCATCTCCGGCGCTTTCCATTGATATCTTCTGCTGATGGCTTTAGTAGGGGGCATGATTTGGCAACCCCCATCAAGCATCCCTTATTTGCTGCCGGCCCATATGTCCAGTGTTCTTGATGAAGCCTGTCATCAGGCGCTCAAGAATATTCTTCTGGCTCAGATACCATATCAGGATTACTCAGGGTTATTTTTCGACTGCCTCTTCTTATACTGTTGCTTTCCTCCCCACTCTGGGGTTTTTCAATTGGCTTCTTCTGACATTTTAATTTCCCTTCCCCTAATCGCTTTCTTGAAGGAATCTGCATCTGCTCAAAGGACTTGGCTTCATGTAGGTCTAGCCCTTGCTAGCATCTGATCTCACATCAATTTTGATGGGCTATACATTCCTACTGCGATCCATCCTCCCTCCCCCAAGAGGCGACATAGGCGGAATCATCCCCATAGTGAGGACCATTAATAAAAATAAAAATTATAAAACTATATTGGTTTTTTATGCGGTTTATAATCTTTTTTCCAATATCTTTTATCAATCTTTTATTTTTATTCTTCTTTTTCCCATGGGACTTGACCTTGTTTTGGTTCAGAGGTCCATCTTTCTATTTTTCCCCCAAACTGGGTCCTGGGTACTTAAACCTACCAGTTTTCTATGGTTCAGATGTCCTTTTTTTGAATTTAACCATCTAGATTGTTCAGAGGTCCTTTTTTGGAATTAACCTAATCATCAGGACATGACCAACTTAATGGTTCATCAGTCCTTTGGGAACTCTTTTATTTTTTTCATTGATCCATCACTTCAGATACTTAGCATGGGCTCAATTCACAATTCTTTCATCCAAGAGATTCTTGATGGAGTAGGCATCAGTTGCATTTTGGCGATAACTTCAAATGGACCTGACCACAATGTATCTAGTTTGTTTCTTCTTCTGAAACCATGCATATCATAATAAGCTACTCTTTTGCCTATTTGATATTCTGCTAAGGCTGTCCAGTTCTTATAATCCGTCAATTTTGCTCATATCCTTTTCTTCAACGTAGTATTGAATGCTTATGATTGCATATCAATCAGGATATTCGTCAGTCAGTTCAAGTACTGTTTGGCACTCATCCCCAACATTGGTTCCACACCAGATATAAAATCAGCGGCAACGCAGCCTTCCTCCCATATAGCGACTCAAATGGAGTTTTTCCTGTCGCCATATGATGACTGATATTGTAGGCGAATGTCACCAAACTCAGGTATGTTCCCCACATGGAAGTTCTTCCTGCGACCACCTTCCTCAGCATCAAGGCCAGCGTTCCATTCACTCGTTCTACCAGTCCGTTTGTCTCTGGTTGGTAGGGTACTGACATGACTCCTATGATCCCCATTATCTCATTCAATTGCAGGATCACATGAGACATGAAGTTTGTTCCATTATTGCTTAGCAGGACCTGCGGATATCCATGTCTATATACTCCTTGATCCAGGATGAACCTCGCAGTGCTGGTAGTGTCTACTTTCTCTAGGGCCTTCATCTTGACCCATCTCATCAGATGGTCAATGTCAACTATTATATACTTGACTCCCCCTGTGCTCATCATCAACGGTCCCATTACATCAGTGGACACTGTATGCCAGGAAAATCCAGGGCGGACCAGTTGGTATCCAGTTTTATTCTTATGTGGCTTGTGCAGCTGGCACTCCACACAACAAGCTAGATAGTCAGCGAAATTGTAGTTGATTGACTCCCAGTAGTAGTACTGGTTTATATGTTTGGTTTTCTTTCTCAGGCCTCCATGCCTGACAATCTTATGTGCAGTTTTTATAATAGCTGCTCTTTCAATTAGCTTTAGGAATAATAACTGCTTCCCATTGATCATCTTAAACACTTGTCCATCCATGGTCTCAGTGTTTTCCATCACTTTCCAAAGCACACCTTGGTTTTTTTGGGGCTCGTTCCTGATTTCATATCAACCATTCTCTGGAATAGCTCATCTGCCTGCGGGTATACCATCTGGACCATTGGTAACTGTGATAAGCCATCCACATTCAGGTGAGAAGCCCCCACTCAGTGGACAATCTCATAATCATAGGCCTGTATCTTAAGTGCCCATCAGGACAGTCGTCCTTATAGTTCTCTTAAATTATGAGCCAACGCAACAAAGAGTGGTCCGTCACCACTTTAAAGTGCGTTTCATGGATATACACCCAAAACTGCTTACAGGCGTAAATGACCACAAGGCATTCACACTTAGTTATGGTGTATTTCCTCTCAGCAGCTGATAGTGTCCAGCTCACATATGCCACCAGATGTTCATCCCCAAGTTCATCTACTTGGCATAGATGGCGCCAATCACCATCAATGAAGCATCAGTTTGCATAATAAACTCTCAATCAAAATTCGGATATTTCAAACATCAGAGAATCTATTAGATACCGGCATAGCTCATTGAAGGATTCCTGAGCTTCTTCATTCCATACAAATCTTTTTTTTGGATCCTTCAACAGATGGAATAAGGGCTCAGCTATTCGGGCTAAGTCCCAAATAAATATTCTGTAGTATCTGACCATCCCAATACACTTGGATGCCTTGGACACTCTTTGGCACAGCCATCCGTTCTATGGCTTTTATCTTCTGGGCTTGCATCTGCAATCCACTAAAGTTGATCATGTTTCCCAGATATTCCAACTCGTTTTTGAAGGAGTGACACTTCCTCAGCTTAATCTTCAGGTTAGCCACAGAAAGTTACTTAAATACTTCTTTCAAGTGGTAAAGGTGATCAGTAAAAGTCCTACTGAACACATTGATATCGTCCACTTATACCAGGACGCATGACAACTTCAAGTCACTCAGTATAGCGTCCATGGCCCTCTGGAACGTTGCAGGCGCATTGCATAGACCCTAGGGAATCCTCTTTGTTTGGTATAGCTCCTTTGCAGTAATAATCGCACATTTTTCTTGGTCTTTTTTGGCAAGTTGATTTTCCAACATCCTGAGATCAATCCAATGCAGATAAATACTTCGCTTCTCTCAATCGGTCTAGCACATCATCAATTCTTGGTAGGGGATACAAATCCTTCTTTGTAATCTTATTCAGCTTTCAGTAATTGATCACCACCCAGTTGTAGCCATCCTTTTTCTTTATGATTAGAATCAGACTCACCCAACTTTTCTTTCTCGTTGCAATCACTTTTGCAACCTATTCAATTCAAGACTGAATATAGTTTGATAATCTCACAGAGGAGATTAGTCTGCGCCCATGTCAGGGAGCAGTTGGGCAAGCAAGGTAAGAGGAGCAGGTGGAAGGCCCACGGCCTCCAACGTTCGAAAATGCCCCAGAGAATTTGGCGGAATAGACAAAAATCTTAAAAAACTGGCGGTCACAATTTCCCCAGAGATACTCGCATGGCAAGCATGATGCAACCAGTACATCAACACGCCACACTCCCAACCACTTTCATCGGTGGAATTTGGAGTCCGCGTGTATCTGGACATCCAAAAACGGCCTTATGGGAAAAATTTTGTGAAGATGTACACAAAATTTTCCCAACTGCGGTGTACATTGCACCTCACTCCATGTCGCACAGTTGGCTGGACCTAGGTTTTGAAAGCAAAAAAGCAGCAGACAAGGCTGCAGCAGTGCGCATAGTGGTTGACCTCCCCAAAGGGCAATGGGTTGTCGAAACCAAACACATCAGATGGACAAAATCAAACCAAATTTTCCTCACGTTTGACTTTTTGCCTACTACGGTAAAACGTGACATTTTGGAACAACACCTGAAAGATGGTCTCGCTGTATATAGCGAAATACAATCTTTCAAAATGCAATGCTTCACGCTGATGCCACACCTGTGCACCGGCAAAGCCATTGCAGTTCTGACCCCAACTGAGGAGATTGCAAAGGACCTAACCCAGATCCCGCACTCCACTTTTATTGATATTGCAGGGTATACCACACACCCATTCCAGGTGACCGTGGATAGCGCGCCCCCCATTTGCACCCACTGTGATGCATTTGGCCATAAGGCACACGCGTGCCCCATCAAGGAGGGCATCACATTCCAAGAGCACCCCTCGGTGGCCATGGCCAATGGAGAGGCGCACTATGAACCAACCGCAAGCACCAAGGAGGCTTTCCCATGGGGAGCATAATGCTGCTACCTATTGGTAAAGCCTATCTCCCCGCAAGAACAGAAGAAGGCCAAGAAGGCCCATAGGGCCGCAGCCAAGGA
>JAKSZP010008685.1:0-29967 GCA_022478985.1 Massospora cicadina | reverse complement strand
TGTTTAATATTTATTTGGGGAAGGCTGACCATGGGACGGACACATCCAATAAACACCAACTACTAAACACAAAGAAAATGAGGGGCACCCCAGGGGAGCTGAAGCTACCTCCTGTTACTGCGGGAATGCCAATGGAAGGAAGAGGGGAGTGACAGTGGAGGACTGGGCCAAAGCTGCACACGAATGAAGGAAAGGGTCCAATGAGAGGAACCAGATGGGTAACCAGGATGACACAAACCGGCGTTGGCAGGATGGCAGGTGGCCAAACAGCCAAGCTTAAAAGTGATCCATGAGGTGGGAGTGGAAGCGACGAACAGCTTCATATATGGTTGGTATAGTGCCAGACAGTGAATCAATGAACAATAGTGTGGATCGTCATAGCACTATTGCAACAATTAAGGCACAGAGCAATGGGTGGATAGGGGAGGTCATGGAAAAGGCGAAGATGTTTTTAGACATGCTGAAAGCCTACTCACTCTTCTGGCAAAAGAGGCGCATAACATCCCACTTAATCACCAGTGATGGCGGGCAATTTTCCAAGCGATGGACTAATTTATCCATATTGACAACATACTATGCATGAAGTTTGAGAGGCATTGGACCGCTCAGCTGTGTGGTACACGTTTCTCAGGCATCTCCACACATGGGCGCGGATTTGGGATTGTAAAGAGGATGGTGTGTGTACTTCCAAATGTCCTTCTGAGTCTCCAAAGAGTATGGGATATAAAGCTTGTCAAGGTAGTCCAAATGGGCAATTAAGTGGGGACGTAGGGGTACCAGGTTGTTTAAAATGACTTTCACGGACTTATTGTTTGAAACGTGGAGTAGGGCGGCCCCTCTGGGCGATGTGTCCACTGATGATGGTTCTCCTCTCAACGCTTCACATGGAGAGGATAACTCATTTGAAGTGGGGCGGCGTCCCATGTGGGCCTGTGGCAGAGGGATGAGAGACAATATAGTTTAACAGAGAATGGGGATGGTCAGGATTGCTGAGGCTAAGGGTATGGGAAAAGTTGGAGTGGGCCACACGTGACCAGTTTTGAGCTGAAAGTGTGGGGTTGGTGACCGTAGTGAACAAGGTGCCAAGTATTTTGGCAGCATGGGCCTCAAAGTTGAGCAGGTCTATATCACCAAAATGCCAAACATGACATCCAGGAGCACAGAGGGAGGGCGGCCTAGCCAAGCCACCCTTGTAGTAGGACGTACAAAGAGGTGAAGAAAGAGGGGGGAAATGCGATGGCGTGGGCCACAAACCAGACTTTCGACGGGAGCATAGAGTTGGCAAGCACAACCCAACCTGGGAGGGTAGTCTGGTGGGCTTTGAGGGAAGCGAGGCTCTTTGTGACATTGTTGAGGATGTGGTGCTCCATTATTGATGAGGCGTACCCTCCTGCCTCAAGACACACTCCTAAATGGAGCTCTAGGCCAGAATTAAGTCTTGGCACAAAAGGGAGCGTAAGTGGGGCGGTATGGGATGGCTGGGGCAAGCGAACCTGTGAGCTAGCTGCTGAAGCAGGTAGGTAACGGGGTGCTGGTGACCAGCAGGCCTGGCACCAGCTGAGGAGAATGATTTTGGTTTTGGAGGCGTTAAGTGCAGCACACTGACCCTGGAGTAATCCCGGACAGTAGCTTCCAGCGCGCGTGCATCTTGGTTGTTAGACACCCCAGCCACACAATCCTCAGCAAATGCCAACATCTTAACTGGTGCTTGGCCTTGCACATGGACACCAGCAAGGCGGGCATTCACATTGTATAAAAGTGGGTCGAGGCTGAAGTTTTAAAAGAGTGGTCTTATAGGGTCCCCTTGACAGAGACCCCTTTGAGGGTGAGCCACTTCAGTGAGGAGACCAGGGCCATGCACAGCCCTTGTGGCAGACTTTATGAGAAGCATCACCCAATTAATACCTGTAAGGGAGGTGGAACTTATGGAGGCAAGCTTTGAGGTAATCCCAGTTGACCCTATCATAAGCTTTCTGCTGGTCTAAGAACACAAGCGCCCCAGTAGCTATGGATTGGCAGAAATTGGCTACAGTATGTATATTGTCCCATATTGAACATTTAGGGATGAAACCTAATTGCTCAGAGGAGATTACTTCAGAGGCAACTACCCCTAGGCGGTTAGCCATTACTTTAATAAAAAGATTTAGTATCTCTATTGGTAAGTGATATGGGGTGCCAGTTGCCTAAGTCCAGCTTATCCCCTTTCTTATACAGCATTATCATTTATGCCTCCTGACCCCCGGAAGGAGGCGCATTTCTAAGATACATTTATGCATTGAGACAAGTATCAAAGAGGAGCAATAAATAAAGTTTTTTGTAGAACTAATATGGAATCCCATCTGGGCCTTAGCACTTCCTGTGCAGTGCACTGCGAATGGCATATTAGAGTTTGTCCCAAGTAATTAAATTCATCAGCTCTGGGGATGAAATGCTGCAGATATGTGTGCCATCCAGAAACTCACTAATTTTGGCCAGTTTAACTGGTTTGGACTTATACAACTCAGAGTAATAGTTTCGAACTTTGACAGCCATTGCATCTGGAGTTTCTGCAACGGAGTTGTCCAGCCGCCTTATCTGTGTGCAGGACAAGCTTTGTCGCAGTGCAAAGAATTTACGGAAAAAGTAGGCAGAGCACATGTCACCCACCGTTATATTTTTTGCCTTATACTGAACACAAACACGATGTTCGTGTTGTCTTACCAGTGCGTTAAGATGAGCAGACACTTCTGCCCACTTATGACCCCAGCTGGGCTGTACCCTGCAGCATGGACATTGGACTCCAGGTGAGCCACTTCTACTAGTGTGCACCTAATGATCACTGAGGCAGTCCATGAGCGACGTGATGAGATGTGGCGTGCCTGAAGGATGGTTTTATTCAAAGGCTGACCAGGTAGAAAGTGGATCTACAAAGCGGTGTGGTAAATTCCAGTGCCATAGTTTTGCTGTCCACCTTTAAGGAAAACCTGAGTGATGTGATCTCGGCCAGACAAAGTTTGTGCCACTTTGGCGCCTGTGCCATTGAGCTTGATAAAGTGAAGAAAATTGAAAAAAACCTATGGTTGAAAATTCGATTTTTGACATTGTGAAATGCGCAATCTGGGGGAAAAATTCATTGGACAAGAATGAGGTCAATGCGGGACATGGACCTCAGCAGACCATTGTGCACATGGGGGAGAGACATGTTGGGTAGCAGCGGTGTATGTTTGGGGAGGGTATCAAAAAGCCCCAAGGTGGTTTTTAGAAAGCATAGTTTGACATGCCCCTATTGGGGTAGGAGTTAAAGGCCACCGGTTGGTGGCAGGTTGGACCAGCAGTTCAGGTCGCCCATCACAAACTGATCACGAGACAGTGGGAGGGAAGTTCCAGCTGAGAGGAATTCCCAGAAAGCCCATGCAAAGGTTAGGGCGTAAATATTAACGATAGCATGCACTTCATTGTCCCATGAAAAGGACACAACTAGCACACGTCCATCAATGTACAAATTTTTAGAAATAAATTTAAAACTATGTGTCGCACATATAAGCACCCCACAGTGTGGCGACCAAAAAAAGGAGGGGAGGAGCATGGTTGCCCATGTTTCCTAGACATGATGTGGACAGTGGGCTTTCTGAATGGCCAGGATGTCCACAGGTAAATTTATTTTTAAAAACTCAGTTTTCTAACTCAAGATGATGAGGCCTTGAGTTCAGCAAAGTTCAACGTCCCTATTGTGAAAGCTCCACATCACACCTTAGGTGCAATGGGAAGGGCTCCCTTGCCCTTCCTGCGCTGCTTTTTTGGCTTTCTCAGCAGCTTTTCTTTCTTGCGCACAGTCACCTGTAGTTTGTAAATGTTCGCCTGGATCACCTTTGCTGTGGGTTTATTTTCAAATTTTGGTTTTGTTGATTTGTTTTAGCTTTTCAAGTTGCTGTGCTCCAGTGGTGCATCATAAGAGGTCAACAAAAACTTTGAGTGAAGTGGGTGGTATAAAAGTTTTAATTGGTGCTTGGTAATTTTGCTCAGGTAAATCCAGCTCATCCATCTAGTCCACAGGTTGGTTGGATTAATCTGATTAGTGAGCTTATTCTCGAGCTGCTTCAGCTGCAAATGACTCAATGTCATCCTGGGTGTGCAGGTGGGATCATGGATGCAGCCGTACCTGCTGCCTTGGCTGCTGTTCAATTGGCATGTTTGGCCTTCTTGCTTATCTTCAGGGACACAGGTTTTATCTGAATGTAACACCCCTGTGTGCCCCATGGGAAGATGGCATTTGAGTCAATGGCAGGTTCATAATGGAAGTCTGCGCTGCCCATTGCTTTGGGGAGGATTTTGTTTTGAGTAATGCCCTCTCTGGAAGGGAATGTGTGAGCCTTATGGTCAAAAGCATGACAAAAGGTTCAGATGGGGGGCTCACTATCCACCATGATGCGGAATGGTGGAATTCCTGCCTGTCAATATTCACAACTGCATTGTGGGGGATTAGAGTAAAGTCTTCCATGATGACCATGGTTGGGGTGATTACTGAAATAGCATTGCCCGTGCATAGGTCTGTCATAAGTGTAAAGCGTTGCATATCAAAGAAGTGAAGTTCTCCATAGTTTCTAAGCTCAACCATGAGGTGGTGCTCCAGCACTGTGCGCTTTATTGTTGTAGGGAGGAAATTAAACGTAACAAAAATTTGGTTTGACTTGGTCCATTGAGTGGACTTCATCTCAAATATCCGTTGACCATCTGGGAGGTTTACCACCACACACCTGTGCAGCTTCATCCGCTGCTTGTTTAGTTTCAAACCCAAGGTCTAACCAACTGTGGGTCGAGTGCGATGCAACATATACTGCATTTGGGAAGTGTTTGAGCACATATCCACAGAATTTTTCCCAAAGCGCCGTTAAGTTAACCCCTTGACATACAATGACATTACCAAGATGTTAAGAACTGTCACCAGTGAATGTCGCGCATTATAATTAGATACTTTAACTGTTTCAGTCATGCATTGATGCGCATTTTATTTGTATGTCAAGGGGTTAATATTCAGGAAAGCTCAAACCCCATGCTCTACTGACAACGAGGGCTGGGAATGCGGAGTTCTGATGAACTGGTTGCATTTTGCTTGCCAGGCTACAATAAACAGGGAAATACTCAGAGATATTTTCATATTTTTATCTAGTCCATCGGTGTCACTGGGGCGTTTACAAACTTTGGACAGTGTGAAGACCGATCCTATACCCTTTACTTTGCTAGCCCAACTACTACCTGACATTGGGTGCACACTATTCTCCTTGCAGATGTTATCAAAATTATCAAGTCTTAAATCAAATCAGTTGCAATTAGTGATTGAAACAAGAAAAAAAGTTTATGTTCTAGCCTTTTACTTCAACAAAATTTATAATTATTGTGGTATAGCACTAACTTCACACATCAAACCAAGTATAGGCGTCAATACTCATTCTCCTTCCTTCTATATTTATTATTTTTGTACGGGCAGATAGATGCAGTTTTCTGTGTATAAGATTTTATATCTTTTAGATTTTAATTAAGGGTTGCAACCAGATACAAAGAACATGAGTATCATGATCTAAGTTGATGAGCAAGGTCATTCCTACTCCTGAATTGAGATCAATATATTAGCTCTTGAGACCTCTCAATCAAAGCCTATCCTTGAAGGCACCAATAAAAATTGTGATCAGGAGGCATCATGCACACGAGAATTAATTGAGATGTCTTCTGGGTTTGCACTACACTTCTCAAACCAAAGAGGCGCGAAACCCACAATTGCAGTCATGATGACGATGCAGTACAATGAGGGTTTCAAACAGGCGGTTGATCAAGAATGCAGAAAAAGATCCTGATTGTATTGGGCCATGGAGGTCCTCTCAGCATTGTGTCCTCACTAACCCTATATTTATATAAACGTTCTAATTAAAAAAGTAACCTTTTCGCCCCATCCTTTTATCTTCATCAACCTTTCCATTAACTTACAGCTTTGAGTCCATTTTTAAACTTCAGCTACAGTCCAATGAACTGTTGCACCAAGATAAGTGGTGCTCACTAAAGGGGTCTCTGAGCTGTCCAAGCGAAAACGTCTATCACGAAAAAACGGAGAAGAATAGCAGTTAAGAAGGCCAATCTGCTGACTAGTTGAGAAGAATAACTCGATGGATTAATATCTCTAAGTACAAAGTAACCCCTCTATAGCCTTAAAGCCTAGATTTTTGGGCCACTTTCCAACTCACCTTACCTTTCGTTGTCAAAATCAATATTAAATCCAATATGAGAACATCAAATAGATTATTCAACAACTATTGAACGGCATCTATTCCATGGGAAGCCATTTTATCCATTTCTAAACCTCTCTGGTGCCCTCCAGGATGCTCGATTTATATACCTCAGCTCTACTACCCTTGGAAAGACTGGCTTTGGGTACTAAATGCTATCTTTAAAGCTTTGTCCATCCAACTAAACACCATATCCTACAATTATTTGAGTTGCATCAAATTTAAGTGGCTTGATAACCAGGGATCACTCAAACACTACACTCAAGTACTTTGATTTTTAATGATGCTTCCTCCTCCTTTTTTCACAACAATTGGGTATCCATTGTTGATATATGTCAGCTGATTAGTGAGGCTCTTAACCAACTTGTAATGCTTGTTAGTAAAATTTTAGGTTATCTTAAGGACCATCTTTGTCAAATCTTACAACTCCTCTAAACTACCTGGGGCCAGTGCATTAATCATATTGAGAACCTTATTCTGAACACTTCATTAGCAGAGCCAGGAGTTAGCTTTCCGTGATATCGCCCTTGGGATTTAAGGCCCTGAAGAGTCTAGGGTGCCAGAAGGAATGATAGGACCTATAGATCCAAAAGGGCTAAAAAGGTCCCCATGACCCCAGGGACCTTCCAGTTCCTTGGTACCTACTCCTGATGATCCCAATATCTCCTGGAACGAAACAACCTAACAGCACTTGCTGCTTTATAAAATCATATTTAAAATTTATCTTTAGGATGTAAGCTCTGCTAGAAGGAGTCCCTCTCAATCCCAGAATTTTAATTGATTCCTTTTTAGGATGAGATGGATAATTTCAAAGCATTCATATTATTTACCAATAGCTGCATCATCCAGCTCAAACAAAGCTGTCACAATTTTACACTCGCTTAGGTAACTTTATAAGTCAGCTGCTCCTTCAATGTACAAAAAATTCAATCTCTAAGGAGCAGCTTGCCTTAAAGCCTCAGCAAACTCTATAAACTTCCATTGGGATGAGTACATGAGGACTTAGAAGAACTAAGATAATGATTAGATCACAGGACCACCACGACTATTTGGAAACTAAGATTTATGAGCCTGCTCCAGTTTAATATGTCAACACTCTTTTACTTCTATTGTGAATAACCCCAAGGCTAGTTTAAGGAAAATTTTCACCCAGTCAGGAATTATCGCCTCCTTCATGTATGCTTATGATAACTTAATTGAGGAGGACACTGATATTCAGAAATTGAAGCGCATCTGTTCCTACCTAGATAGCAGAGCCCTAAAAATTATGACTCCCCATTTAAACAAATGTCACACTTGAGAACAAGTCCATAGCCCTAATCCAGGAGTTCATAATCAACCAGACTTTGGTCAATCAAAAGCAGGCGTTCGTGGCCATAGTCTGAACAAAGGAGATAGTCCTGTGGAGTTTTCCAGACAATTCTATGTTTAAGCACAGTCCTTGTTGACCACTGATCATAAATCGTTGAATATTAGTATAACCGCGGTATTCTCCAATTTTAATCTTATTCTGAGGTCTTATTTCACATGTTTGGTCAGAAGAGCAACTTTACCTGTATTTATGAAAATTAGAAAGCCCTTAATAAAGTTACTTTGTCAGCCCTGAACCCCAAGTCCTCCTCATCTGCCTATCCTAGACATCATTGAGTCTATGTTGTTGAGAACCAGAAGAACCCCAGACCTCAATGAACCTACTAAAACCATTCCGTCATAGATTTAAGGTTTGTTGGAAGAGACTCTCCAAGGAGGCTGGAAAAGGACATTTAGCATAAAGGATGAGGCACTTCACGCTGACATCCCCGCACCGCCTCAATTTGTTTAGAGACCTCTAATGAGTCCAATGTTGCATAATGGAATAAAACATATTGTACCCATTGATAATAAAAGCCTCATTACTGCTTATCTTTTCTGAAAGATCTCCCTTGTTTCACTATGCCACATCAGTTTGGGAGTTTAGTCACACATGCCGCTGTTCAAGCTTCTAAGTTCCCTGTTCACTTCATTGTTGATAGTTATTCCCCAGTAAATGCAATTTCTTCTAAATTAATGAAATGTATCAAGGTAGCTCCAGACTTACCTCACTACTGTGGGAATCCAGCAAGGTAATTTTAAAAGTTTTTATTGGGCGCAGGACAGGAATCAAAAAGTGAGTCTTCTCAATACTACTGCTCAGTATATAAACTATATTGAGTATTGAGGGTCAAAGGGAATTCAATACTAATGTTGAAATAGCTTAGTAAGGTCCAGATTTGGAGAAATGGAAATTCAACCTATTGGAGCTCAGAAATTTACTTCATTTTGGCAAGATGACTGATGGGAAGTAATTTTTAGGCAAGATGAACCCATGGAGTAACAATTTGATATTATAACAAATCCCGTTAGATAAGTTAATTGCACCTTGGGGGACCCCCGCCAAGCCTATAAAAGGGGGTGGTCACCACTTAGGCGTTTGAATGGAACTAGACGTGGCTGGGGGAAGAATTTCTGATTTACTCCTCAGATTCCGCTGTGTGGTCAGAGCAATCCAACTGTCCAATATTATGCTAATTGCCCGTGTGGTATTTTTAAAAGTGTTACCCCAATTTAAGGGGTTCCACCAAGAATTGACCAAGGTCTTTTGGCTGATACTATCATTATTTTTATTAAAAAAACTCCTATCCCCATCTCAAATTTATAAATACGTGATATTTCCCCTTTCGGATTATTTTGACCCAAAACATTCTTTTATTGAAGCCAGGAGGTCAATTGTCCAACGTCACCCCCTCAGAATGTTGGGGGGAATATAGGGCCTTAGGAAACGGCCAAGTACCCAGTTGATGATACTCCCTGTATCCAAGGATTTAATAGAATACTCCGTACCTTTCTTGTAGATGTTGATGAAAGGCCCTTCCCAGATTGACCCAAAGCTTACCAATTCTAAGAGTGATGCGGCTATGGTAGTATAAGACCATTTCAGACACTTGGAATGTAGGTAGGGGGTTCAAAGCTCATTGGCAACCTGCTCTTCTTTAGTCACCATTTTAGCTAGTTTGGTCATAGCCTCAGATTGGAGCTGGATGATGCGCTGAGCCAATCTTCTTATGGCTTTTGCAGGTTCCTCAAGTCTAGAGGAAAAACTTCTTTATCTAAAGGAGCAGGTATTCCTTAACTCACCCAATCAAGACACAGAATGGGGACATTTTCAGGATCTGTTGATAACTAATCTGGTATGCCATAAGAGAACTGAGTAGGAATTGATCCCAGTGAAGTGGATAAGAAGATGCTATTTTTTAGAAATGGATACCAAGGTTCCATTTGCTCCTTCCACAGTCCCGTTGGTAGATGGATTATACGGAGCCAAGAAAAGCTGTTAGCTCCCATGGAAGTAACCAGGATTTTGACTACTCTGGAGGTGAAGTTCTAACCATTGTCGCAGAGTAGTACTTGGTGACAGCCATGACATGTGAATATGTGTGATATAAAAACGAGGCTGTGTCCTTGGACTTTTGGGCAGAGAGCCACAGCTTCTCCCCATTTAGTAAAGTGTCAATGCCTACTAGGAAAAATGTTTCCACCAGTAGTCTGCAGGTGGGTACATACTACGTCTAGGTCATGGTGTGGAACGGTTGTTGAGGGGTAGTTAGTTGATATTGGCATCTAGTCTTGATACTAGTTGCTTCTTACATGTGAGGCAGGCATCTAAGGCTTCGACAATAGTTTCCATAATTCCTTTTCCATAAATCCCAATCTCTAATCCTCTTAAAGGTCTTCTTTGCTCCCCATGACCTAGGGTGGAGTTAGCTTCTAGGATAACAGTTACACGTTCTGTGGGCTGAAGGTAAGGAAGCCATTTAGTTCCCACCTGCTTATACAATTTCCCATTTTCCACTTTGGTGTTATGGGAGTGCCTGGCTAACATTTTCTGGACAGGCACATCCTCATTTTCCCAGTCATCGGGGGTCATTAAGAGGTCATATAGCCTCTCCACCTCACTATTAACCAGATGAAGGACTGGCAGTCAAGTCAACCCATCAACATTCATGTGACAGGTTCCAGCACGGTGTTCAATCTTCATGTCATAATTCTTGAGCTTTAGAGCCCAGAGAGCTACCCATCCAGTAGGATCCTTCATGCTCAGTAGCCATTTCAACAAAGCGTGGTTTTTAACCACAGTGAAGGTATTCTCATATAGGAAAGGGCGGGAGTGTCTTACAGCTAACAGAAGAACAAAGTACTCCTTTTCCGTTATGCTGTATGTGCGTTCTGCCTTTGATAGCATCTTTCTGAAATAGAATATAGGATGATCAGCACCGTTTTTCTAGTTGAGCTAAGATGGCCCTAATGGTGTAGTCTGAGACATCAGTAATCAAGATAAATGGTTTTCCATAGTTGGGGTCCTCAGTTTCAGGATTTTTCTAAATTCCTCCTTTTCCAAAAATTTTACCCCAAATATTCCACCAATAATATTGGAGGGGTAACTCAATGAATCTAGTCTCATCAAGTCTAATAGAAATGATTATGCTTATCCCAATCAGTGATAGCAGAAGATATGATCGCTCAGCAATTGAAAAATCTGATGAACCCCAAGCTACTTCAAAACCTATAAATATTCAATTCTTTCAATAGTAAAAGATTTGTTTATTTTTAACCTTATAATTTTCATTTTTTATATCATTATGGAGATTCCATAAAGTAACAGTGTTACCTGATCTGCCATTTTTGAAGTGTAATTTAATATTAAAAATGTGGTGCTCTTTACAATGGGCTCTCCAAGTTACACTCTTGTGAAAACGTCAATCACCCAAATGGATTATCCCTTTTCGCCTGAAGAGGCTGAAGACCATGAGCAAGGAAGTATTTTAAGATGAGTCCATTCTACTAGAACTGAATCTCAAGGATATTATCTATGTTGGAATTCCGTGCCAACTTAGAATCTTATAATCCCATTTTAAGCTTTATTACAAATTTCATATACAGCCTTAGGTTTCAAGAAAAATCATTGATCAGATGATTGATGTGGTTCTAATGTCTGCAATCCGTTCTACTTGATCTTAGACTATTGATATACCCTCTACAATGAGAAATTTATATCAAACTTTCTAATTACTATGCTTAATACCAAGAAATATTTACAACATTTTGTAAAGCCTAATTTAAACCACTTACTAAAATTTAGTAGGAATGCATCACAAAGGTATACTTAATCTATTAGAAGGATTCCAATCCTTGAATAATTATGTCTCTGAGTTCTTCAAGTCTGCCTCCAAGTTTAGTAAATATAATTGTGATGCCATTATTAGTAATCAAAACCTTCTTAATGAAGTACAACAACTTATCCAGCTTAATCATGGAATATATAGTGTTGTCAACTCAAAGTTATGGAGCAAGTACAGGAAACTCAGGCTTAATAGAGAAATACCTTTTCTCAACTCTCTAGCCTTAATAATTAATGGAAGATGAAATTACAAATTCCTTCATCCAATTGGAGCAATTGTACTCTGGAAATCAATTTTAAGTTAGCAAAGTAAAAAGAACATCAGGATATATATTTCATCAGGGAGAACAAGGTCCTCCTGGTCTTGAAGGACCTCGTGGGCCACCTGAGGGGTGAAGGGCCACGTGGACCTCCTGGTGCTGATGGACTTCATGGACCCCCTGGTGCAGATGGGCATCCAGGATTCCTACAGCAGGCTGACACTCTTTTGAGCATGATTGAACAATTGTGTGAGCAGGTTCATAAAGTTGCCAAGGAATGTAATTTAACTCCTGATGGGATACATATTGGAACCCTATTATTGCTTCATTCCTTATCTGATGAATCGAATTATCTGGGTAAATGGGCAAAGGGTACCAACGTCCTGTTACAGGCTTGTAAATCTAAAAGGGATATACTTCACACGAGGATTAAAACTTTGGAGCTTAAATATTATGCACAGAAGGAGCAAATTTTCAAGTTATCTTGCAGATTGAACGAAAAAGTGGGGCATTCTGATCCTAATCATCAGATAAATAAATTCATACTGAGGAACTGGTTCCTATCCTAAATATTCTTCCAAAGCTTATGAGTCTAACTCTTATGTCTCCACTCAATCGGAACAACCTGGAGTGCATGTTTTAACAGACAATGCTTCTATGAGTTTTAAACCTGCGTTTAAGGATAAGTACTTTCCTAGGGAGGGCATTATCATCTCCTTTCTCTATTTATATGAGAAGGCTCTGAGTGAGGCACAGACCATCAAAAAATGAATTATTTACCAAATTATCTTACCCAATTGTCCCAAGATATTATAATGTCTCATTTGATGACTTGTTCTAATTGGATCCAGGATAAGGAATCACTGATAGAAAAATTTGGGAATGAACAACCCTTGGACTCTCAGAAACAAGCTTTTATGGGCATACAACCCCATTGAAATGAAACTATCAAAGACTTTGCTTATTGATTCTATCAGGAGGCTCAGATTATGGAAGCATGTGGCTGATTAAAACTGGACAATGCAATTACTGCTGTTATGTCTGCTTTTACTTCTAGGACTCAGATGCTAGTCTATCTTATTAACGTAAAAAAGAACTTCAGAAGTATCTTAGACATTTAGGAGGCCTTGTTGGAATTGCCTCCTCAATTTACTAAAAAACCTTAAATCTATGACTCTCCAAGACCCGGTCGTCCTAAAGTATATGGAGTGCCTGAAAATGCTAGAGCTGTTCAGTGTAATTATTGTCACAATTATTTCCATACAGAAGAATGTTGTTATAAAAAGGAAGCTGATGAAAAGAAGAAAAAGACAAAACCAATAAGAGTTACCATTTTTTCACTCCAATATCATATTTGAAGCCAAATTTGGAACTTTATAAAAAAATACAAAAATAGCCACTCGATCAAGCCAAAAATTCACCAATGTCAATGCCATTGATGCCCGCTGCCCTGGCATGCAGTGGTGATGAATCGCCATCTGGCGTATTTTGTCCACCACTGAAGTGCGCCTGGGCTGGCTCTGCTAGCCCTCCTAACGCTACTGGACGTTATGTCCCCCCTCAGGACTTGGCCCACCACCTCACAAGCTCCCAGGCGGTGCTCTGGAGCCCTTTGGTGCTCCCACGGAGCAATTTGCATTTTGGCTTGTGGGTCAAATATAGGAATCTCTTCCTATATGCAAGTGCGGCCATCATCAGATGGCCACAGTGGTTTATAAGCCTGCTGGTTTCATTGATTTCCGTCCCTTTAAGGGATATTTTGATCTTGGCTTCTGCTCTGAAGCCAATGCAATGGTGGCTGCCACGCTACCTTTAGTTTATAAAAAAATTCCCATTCCCACCGTTTGCACCCAGCTCCCAGATGAGGCCACTTTGGTAACCCAGTTCGCCAGGTTGTCCTCCCATTTTTTCCCCAAGCGCCTCCACCACGAGCTCACAGAGAGTTTTTCCATTTACAGCGCAGACCCTGTGCTGCAATCTGTGGTTCTGAATGGGGCGGATTGTCTGGCAGGGCCTCACAACTTTGTGACAATCTGCCCATTACATTGTGACACCTACTTCGAAAGTCCCCCTCACATGGTGATCAGATCTACCCCTGATTACCCATTCTGGGCGCACGTAAAGAAAGGCTGCGCCATTTGCCCCTTGTGCTTTGAACTCGATCATTCAAAGTGCAAGTGCCCCACAGTTTACGCCTCTTCTGTTTCTGCAGCTCCCCCTCCAGCGTCGCCCTAGCTGCTGCTTTGCCCCAATTTTCAGAATGGGGATTGATCATCCCGCCCCCAATTTTAGGGAATTATGGTGCTGCTGCTAAAGCTGCAGCCAATCAAATTTTTAAAAAAATTTAAAATTTGACCAGCTTATGGAATTGTGAGCCAATGGCTGGATCAGTTTCAGCTGAGCAACCATGGTCAACAGTTTGCAACCAATCAGCTTTGTCCACCGCTCAAATTCCAGTGGCTGGCCCAGTGTTGGCCAAGCTAAATCCATTTGAGTGCCTCAATTGGCTTGATGACAGTGAATGGCCATTTGGTGTCAAGTAGATTTCACTTTAGAGGAATTTTTTTATTAATCATCCCAATTTTCACTCTTGTCATTTTAGATCAAAACCTGATAATGCAAATTGTAAAAATTTAAATAAAATGGCCGTGGAGGCTGCAACTGCTCCTACCAACACACTACTTCGCCAGCAGCTTCATGGGATGATGGAACCCCTCGTTGAGGGAATTCCTATCCCAAACTTCCCCTATGATTTTGATGAAGATGCAAAATAAAAATTGAGGAGCTCACTTTTGGTGCAAGCTGCGCTTGCATTAATGTGGCAAAAACTTCTCTTTTTGACCTTAATTATTCCCAAACCTGCCAGTGCATCAAGTTGTTAACTTTTGTGCCTGCTCTCATCACTTGCGATGAGCATCAACTTGCTCAATTCGTTGAGGAAATGGACACTGACAGCTTCATAAATAAAGAAAACCCACAACTATACCTCCTTATGCCACATGTCACTGATGCTCCTACCCTGATGTCATCCACCATGGTCTGCCAGCTAAAGCGGGCGCTGAAAAAAAGTTTCCCCAAAGCTTCTTCACCATCTGATATGGCTTCCTAGGCTAATAAATTAGGGGTTATATTGGAATTTTTATTTAAAACAATCTCTTTGTTTGGCTCATTCACAAATAAAGATGCATGGCGGCTCCCCCTTTTGGATTGGCACCACTAGTGTTGAAAAATAAAAAGGGTTGGAATTTACTATTAGCATCCAATTTCTAATGGTAAATTGAGCCGTTTGACTTGCACCATCTAGTACTAAAAATAAGATTTACTATCTTGATAATGATATGAGTATGCAACAAGAACATCAGAACTTGTAGAGTATAATAAAGATGAACATTCTTTCTATTCCTTGCTCTCCTTGTTAGCTTTACCCTCTCATTTTGGAAGTACAATCACTAATATTAATTTTTTGAGTGAATCAAATTAATGCTAAAGCTAAATTTGACACTGGATCTCCTGTGAATGTAGTCTCATCAAAATTAATCAACCAGATTTAATTAACGCCTGATAATTCACATTTTGAAGAATACAGCACTGCAGGACCTCAGAGTACTCGAAAAATTATAGCTTTTTTGTCGCTCCCATTGAAACAGGGAATTTAACTTTTATGGTACCTGCAATTGTCCTTGATAACTTAAGTTACAACCTTCTCTTGGGGACTCAATTTTTGCAGAAATTTGATGATATTATGAACTTACCCTGACTCTTCTCTATCCCTTTGGGGTATAGGGTTCAATTGATTTGATCTGAACATGCTTAGCCTACTAAATAACGGGTATGTCTGTTAGAGGGATCAAAAAGGTCCTATTCCATTCAGTATCATGCTGAAGTCCTCAGGTAAAATTGCCCCCTAAGACGCTTACATGGAAGAAGGGATGCCTAATTTATCCTCTAAAATTGTAGTTATTCCACCAAAATCTCATGTTATTGTCAATACATTTTTACATTTTTCAATTTCTGAGGGTCATTTATTAAAAGTCCAAAGCATTTCAAACCCTTCTGCTAAAGAAATCTTGCCTTGTCCTAGATATTGGATTATGCTTATTCTAGACTTTTGCCTGTTTTATTGGAAAACCTTACCAATGACCTGAATATGGTAGAACAAAAACTTCGATAGCCTATGTCAAATTATTGCCCCAAGCTCAAATTTGTGACGTTAAAAATTTTGGAAGTCTACAACACTTTGGGCTGGAAACCCATAAGGAGATTCTTACTGTGGGACCTGCAATAGGGAAATACCTTACTAACAAACAGGAGAAACAGGTATTTCAGTTATTGGAAGGATACTCAGATATATTATCCAAGCATACTTACAATTTTGGTAAAAAGAAAGGAGTAATGTATACCATTGAAACTGGAGATCACCTTCCTATTTGTGCCAAACCCTATCATTAGTCAAAAGTGGAGGAGGAACAGGTATCCAAAGAATTACATCAACTATAGGAGGTTGGATTATTAAAACCTTCTGATAGTCCCTGGGCCCCACCTCTGTTATTGGTGAAAAAGAAGGATGGTGTCATGGAAACGGCAGAAGAACTTTAGACAGGCCTGCCAGTCAGGATGCGTGAGCACCCAAAAGGCAAACCAGAATACCAGAGGCATTGCCAACTGGATGACGTTGTATGGAGCCAGGCATTGGGAAATGACAAATCGTTGGTGTAGAACAACATTGAATATGATCCTGAGAACAAACTATTCAAGCCCACCCCAGACCCTGGAGGTCTTGCTGCAGGGGGCAGAGCCACAAAATTTTTTTTGATGAGTTTACTGGAATACGGGGCTGGTTCAACTGAGGAGACAAGAGGGCGAATTCTTTCTTGAAGGTGGTGAACATAAGGCCACAAGATCCCAGTTTAATGTTGTCAGAAGTTCATAACAACAGGGTTTAATTGCCAAAAGTATTTAGCTCGCTGGATTCAATCTATGACGGTGGGGCCATAGTAACTATGAGTACTGGTAAAGCCCATCCGGTGTATGTACTGATGGGCCACCAGGGAAAAGCCATCAGGGATGCGGCCAGAAGGAAATCAACTAAATAAAAGTTGGTGGGTTTTTTGAGGCAAATTTTATTGCAAAGGAAAAGGAAGAAGATCAACCAACAATTTTCTCAGTGCAATGAAACTGATTAAATAGTGGTTGATTGGTATGGGAACAAGCCAGGATTGGACCCTCAATTTTGACCTAACTGGTGATTATTCGGACATGGTGTGGATAAGTTCACTGGGAACTGACATCAAAGAATTTGGTGGCAGGCCGAGTCACTGTCAGTTTGACCTCAAATGTCTGAACTGAGGCTTGGCTAAGTTTCTGATGGTTGACATGATGATGTTTAGCCCAATGAGAAGCGGGAATCCCCCAAGGCCACCCCATGTAGGGGTGAGCCCATTTGGTTGGGAACAGGTTTGGGAAGCCCAACCCGCCCATGCCCGGTCACTGGCCATTCTTTTGGTCAGAATTGTTGCTTTGGGTGCAACACCCGATTTTCCAGCAGGGAGCTTTGAACCCTCATCGATGGTGCCCAATGCTGTTGCATGCCCATCAGGGATGATCCCCAATGATTTTAAAAGGGGGGTAATTTTCTCAATCATAGTGTTAACTGAATTGAAACTTTTGGCCATTCCAGCCAATAGATCAGTCTTCATTCCTTTTCAACTATTTGAAATTTGAACATTGGGCTGACTCCCACTTGATTTTTATTCTGATCAATTTTATTTTGACAATCTCAGCGCAGATTTCACTAATTCCTCATAAAAGTTATGCTGAGGTAAGTGTGGGTACCGGGGGAGAGATTTGAAGTGGAAGGGCTGTTACCCAGCACTCATCTACCATGTGGGCGAGATCGCCCTGAGTAATGAGAGGTACAGCCATCCTCTTTAGTACCTTCTTGCTCAGAAATGAGAAAATGTTCCAATCAACACCCGGGGGACGTTCCACGGGAATTACATTAGCCTTTTGCTTTTTCCAAGGGAAGAGCCCTACCACCAGGAAACTGTACAAGAGCCATATTCTTGTGCACCTTGGGTAACTTGATCGCCATAACCTTCATGACTTTTTGGGGTGGAGCGAGGAGCTTTGGAGTGGGATACATGGAACTCTTTGACCAGTTCCATACAGTTTGCAAAATTGTGCGCCTTGACCCAAATGTTTTCATATGCCGGATATCCTTTCCAAGCCACAAGGTATTGTACAGACCGTCGGGATTTCTGGGATGCTAGGATATTTTCTACCTTGGCCTCTTCCCCTTTTCTCAATGATGATTGATTCAGGATCCTTGAGAACCATACCCTTGAATGGTGACAGCAAGGATACATGGAAGATGAGATACTGTTTCCAATGAGCAGGGAGCTTCAACTGGAACGCATTGTTACCCAAGACCTCCTCCACCAAATGGGGACCCAAACATTTACTAGCGAACTTATGGGAAGGGGCTTGAATTCTCAAATGATGGGTATCGAGAATAAATAGGAGCCCACCATTAAATTGTGACCCAGGAGCTGCTTGCAATCCATGAACCGCTTGTAGTCATTGATGGCTTTGGTGAGGTGTTCTTATACTAAGGATTGAGTCAACCTGATATTTTCAGTGTGGTCCGCGGCAGCTTGGACTTCTGGCTGCAAGCACGGTCTGACCAAAAATGAAGGATTATAACCCAACGTTGCTTCGCAGGAAGAAAACCCTGTAGATGCATGAGTCCCATTATTATAAGCAAATTGAGAGAGAGGAAGATTTTCAGCCCAGGTGTCCTGCGCGTCTGCAGCATAGCAACGCAGGTACTGTTCAAGGACTTGGTTAACACGCTCAGTTTGTCCATCAGACTGGGGATGATACATAGTGGAATGACAGGGGGATATTTTTAATATAGATAGGAGTTCGCTCCAAAACTGCACGGCGAACTGTGAACCATGGTCACTGATGATCTCCTGGGGGAGACCAAAAATCAAAAACATATGGCGTATGAAAAGATGGGTGGTTTCCTCCAATGTAATCGTGGAAGTACAAGGTATAAAGATGGAAAATTTTGTGAAGCGATCCACCACCTCCATCACCGCTGTGAACCTGTTAGAGCTGGGGAGTTTGACAATGAAGTCCATGGACACCAATGTCCATGGACCCTCTGCCTGCTGTAAGGGGTGTAAAAGGCCATTTTTACCGGAGCAGTCCAACTTAGCCCTGGCACAAGTAATGCAATTGGCGATCCAGGCCAGAACTTCATTTGTCAAACCTGCCCAGTTGTAGGTCTGCTTGATCAAGTCGATGCATTTCCTGTTGCCAGGATGACCTACTGTGGGGGAATCATGATGTGCGCAGAATACCTCAGTTTGGAGGGAGGGGGAACCCAGATGTGAGACCAAAAATAAATGAGCCCCTCCTTCAAGAACTATAGGGAGTGTTTATGACTAGGGTGAGCCAACTGCTCAATCAACTCCACACCCTCAGGGAAAGCCATTTGGCTGGCTAAGACCTGAGCAACTAGTGGGGCGTCAGGAGCCAGAGCGATGGTTGAAACAACAGGTGGGACAATTGACAGAGTTTGGGTGGCAGGAATTATTGTAACGAGATCCACTTCCTCCAGGTCCGAGGAACCATGGGCAGGGCTGTGGCTGAGGAAATTTGGAAGTACGTTAAGCGCACCTTTTACAAATTTGTATTTGGAATTTAAACTGCACAGGTCCCAATAGGTTCAGGCTTACCGATACACCAACTTCTGGGGCTTACAAAAGTACAAAAGAGCCTGGTGATCCATGCATTCCGTTAACTCATGTTTAGAACCCTGTAACAGGTACCTCCAATGGGTTACTGCCCATGCAACGGCTGCCAACTCCTTTTCTTAAATAGCCTAAGCCTGCTCTGTAGAAGTGAACTTCCAGGAAAAATAGACTACCAGGTGTTCCATGCCATTGTGTTCCTGGAGCAACACCGCCCCCACTGCTACTGATGAGGCGTCACATGCAACAATTTATGGCTTGGAGGGATCAGCATGTTTCAAAATGGGAGAGGACATGAACACCTCTTTAATCCATTCAAACATCAGTTGTCATTCAGGCTGACCAGCAAAATGGTACATTTTTCCCTGTAAGGGGATGGAGCGGGGCAGCCAGCTAGGAAAGTTCCGGGGAAAATTTCTTTAGGAAAATGATGGTTCTCATGAAGCTCCATAGTTGTTTCTGGATAGTTGGGGTTGGCCATTCTTGGATCGCGTCCAACTTATTGGAAGAAGTTGTGTACCCATCCACAAGAACAAAGTTCCCAAGGAAGGTAACATCCTCCTTATAGAACTCACACTTGGATGGCTTGATGAACAAGCCTGCATTGTGCAAGGCAACCACCACTGCTTCCAAGTCATTAGCATGTTATTCAGGAGTCAGGGAGTGAACCAGAATGTCATCGATGTATGCAACTGCGCAGGTAAACCAGAGGTCACCCATTACATTGTCAATCATGCTTTGAAACATAGAGGGTTCATTCTTCAACCCAAAGGGCATCACACGGAATTGGAAAATGCCGCGCTTCATCCAGATCGCTGTTAATCATTCTTTCCCCTTCATTATCCAAATTTGGTTAAAAGTGTTCACCAGATCCAGCTTAGAGAACACACGGGATTTGGTGATTGCCTGGCTGATCGTCTGCTCCAGAGGCAAGGGGTAGGGATCAGAAACTGTTACTTTGTTTAAGTGGCCATAATCCACGCAGGGATGGAGGGAACCTTCTGCTTTTTTGGTGAAGATGATGGGGGATGCGACGGGCGAGGTCTCCTTGAACAACCATCCTTTGCTCAGCATATCGTTTAACCAAGTGTTGAGTGCAATCTCTTCCTCCGCTGTATGGGGATACAATGGATAGTTGATATTCACCAAATCCACGGTCGTTCAAAATCCACAGTTGAACCTAGTATGAGGAGGCAATTGATCTGCCTTTTCTGAGTCAAAGATACTTCAATAATGCATTAAGCTTTTAAGAAAATCAGCTGGTATGCCCGAAGGAGTGACGAGGGAAGTAATGGAACTGTGACCTTGTGTTTTATTAAGAGTGTCAATCAGAGGGAATTGACCCTCCAGTTGTTCATTGGTAAATGACAACATATTAGACTCCAAGTGAATCTTAACATGTTGTCTGCGCCACCATCCCACACCTAAGATCACCGAAAACACCAAGTTCAGCATAGCAGAGAAACAATCACAGAAGCTAAACTGGTGGACTGTAAAAGGTACTGACTGATGGATGACATATGAGGTCTGGGAGGCAGATGAAGCCACCATCATCGAGGGACCCGCATCCATTTCCAGTTCTAATTGTTGGGCCAACTTGACACTCATGAAGTTCCCCGCGGCTCCAGTGTCCACCAGGGCCTCGAAGGAGACATGGTGAAAACTAACACTAATCTTCATAGGCAATAAGATTAAGTGAAGTTTTGTTTATTGGAAGTTTTGACCGATTCTGTTATGACTGAAGAAATAACTGGAAAATTGGGGTAAGGTCGTGGGCTTTTACAGGAGCAAAAAATGGAAGTATGAGGGCGGGGGAGCTGACTTCCTTCATCTAGGAGTTTATGGTTCATTTACCGGTGAATCAGAGTCAGCCAGCTCGGACACAGGAGTTGCAAAAGGATCAGCAACTGGGTCTACTGCTGGTTTGAAGGTGGGCACTTCATCTACATCTTCATTGGGTAATCCTATCATAAAATTTCCCTTCTGATAATGGGAAGCGTGGCTGGGGAAGGCATTAATAGTAGTTGCGGTAGCACATAATTGATCTACTGTTCCTTGGATGGTGTACCAGATCTCATGATGAGCAGAAACTGAATACAAGCCTGATCTAAAGACTGCCTGAAGCTTATTGATAGAGAGACTCAGTGCGGGAGCCAGTTCATGGAAGGTAGAAATCAAAGAAGCCAAGCTCAGTGCTTTGGCCATGGCATAAAGCAATCTGAATAGGTAGTCCGTGTGAGACACAGAGGGTTTCAAGGCAGCTGACATGACAGCCATCAGTGGAGTGGGGTCTCCTGCTTGTGAGGAAGAGCGCAGAAGGCCTCTAACCCAGCGTTGGGCGTCCCCTTCCACAGCGTCCAACAACGCAACACCTTGCTGGGCTTGAGATAACGCGGATGCGTTATTGAGCGCAATTGCCAAATGCATTTGCACCTCAGTGAGGGCGTCAAGAACTTGATTGGATATCTCCCAGGAAGGAACACTTGAGCTTCCTTCTGGGCTAGTGGGAGGGGGAGGAGCAGCAATCCGTGCAGCTTGGGCGGTCTGAAGAAAATTCTCCAAGGTAGAGCATATACTGTTCCTGAAATTGGTAAGTGACCAAACAAACAACAAACATCAGGCTACTGATTGCACATTCATTTGGTAAAGGGTAACCACTGCAGAGCCCACCTTGAAGAGCAGGGCGGAATTAGCTGAAACAATGGTTGGTTGATTATGTCATGGAAATGGCAGAAGAAGTTTATACTGGCCTGCCAGTCAGGATGCATGAGCACTCAAAAGGCAAACCAGAATGCCAGAGGCATTGCTGACCAGATGATGTTATATGGAGCCAGGCATTGGGAAATGACAAATCGTTGGTGTAGAACAACAGTAAATATGATCCTGAGAACAAACCACATTGAGTCCACACTAGACCCTGGAGGTCTTGCTGCAGGGGGCAGAGCCACTGAAATTGTTTCGATGAGTTCACCAGAATACAGTCTGGTTTGAATGGGGGGACAAGAGGGGGATTCTTGCTTGAAGGTGGTGAACATAAGGCCACAAGATCCTAGTATACTGTTGTTGGAAGTTCATAACAACAGTGTTAAATTGCCAAAAGTATCTAGCTCGCTGGATCCAATCTACAATGGTGGGGGCCATAGTGACCATGAGTACTGGTAGAGCCCATCCGGTGTATGGACTGATGGGCCACCAGGGAAAAGACATTGGGGATATGGCCAGAAGGAAAGAAACTAAATAAAAATTGATGGGTTTTTTGAGGCAAATTTTAATTGCAAAGGAAATGGAAGAAAATCGACCAACAATTTTCTCAGTGCAATGCAACTAATTAAATAGTGGTCAATTGGTGCAGGAACAAGCCAGGATTGGACCCTCAATTTTGACCTAACCAGCATTTATCAGGAATGGGGCGTATAATTCACTGGGAACTGACATTGAAGAATTTGGTGGCAGGCCGAGTTGCTGTTGGTTTGACCTCAAATGTTTGAACCAAGGCTCAACTACGTTTCGATGGTTGCATGATGACATTTAACCCAATGATCAGCGGGAATCCCCCAAGGCCACCCCATGTAGGGGTGAGCCCATTTGGTTGGGAACGGGTTTGGGACGCCCAACCCGCCTATGCACAGTTGCTGGGCTATTTGTTCAGTCAGAATTGTTGCTTTTGGGCGCAACACCCAATTTGCTGGCAGGGAGCTTCAAACCCTCATTGATGGTGCCCGATGCAGTTGCCTGCCCATTGGGGATGATCCCTGACAATTTTGGGAGGGGGTGATTTTCTCAATCATAGTGTTAGCCAAATCGAAACCATCAGCTGTTCCAGCCAATAGATCAGTCTTCATTCCTTTTTGACCATTTGAAATTTCAACATTGGGCTGACTCCCCTCAATTTTGTTCCAATTGATTTCATTTTGGTGATCTTGGCACAGATTTCACTAATTCCCATAACAGTTCTGCTGAGGTAAGTGTAGGTACCAGGGGAGGGATTTGAAGTGGAAGGGCTGTTACCCAGCGCTCGTCTACTATGTGGGCGAGATCTTCCTGAGTAACGAGAGGTACAGCCATCCTCTTTGGTACCTTCTTGCTTGGAAACGGGAAAATGGCCTGTTCAACACCAAGGGGACGTTTCTTGAAACTTACAGATGGCTCACATTGGGTGGTTGTGAATTATCACATATTAAATTCAATTACTCGTTGAAATAGCTACACTTTACCAAAATAATTTATTCTCTCCAGGTGTTAGCTAGCTCACTTATTTTTTTGGCAATGGACTTAACCAGCGGGTACTGGAAAATCAAATTAGCACCAGAAGACTGTGCTAAATGTGCCCTGATATCTAGTGAGGGCTTATTTAAACCAACCCATATGCCACAAGCATTGAGCAACGCGCCAGCAACATTTCAAAGGGCCATAGATATGTTATGGGATTAAAAGCTGACCTGTGTTCTGGTATATTTGGATGATATTACCATGTTTTTAAAAACATTTACTGAGAATTTGGACCAATTAATAGAAGTTTTCAGATAAATTCAGAATTCTTCAATAAATTTTAAACACTCCAAATTTTTCTTTTTCCAGAATGAAATGGAGTTCTTAGGTCACCAGGTTTCAGCTAAAGGAAATCAACCACTTTTATGTAAATCCAAGCTATCTAACAAATGACCCATCCAACCTTCTTGTGAAATGTACAAGTCTTCCTTGGTATGGTCAGATATCTTAGTCTATTCATACCCAAGTTTACTAATATGGAAGAGCCCTTGTTTGATTTATTATAAAAAGGTGTGCCTTTTGAGTGGAGCTCAGCTCAGGAGCAATCTTTTAATTCTCTCCGAACTTCCCTAACTAAGGCACCTGTTTTAATCCATCCTCAATCTGATAAGCCTTTTTTCTGCATACTGACGCAAGTAATGTAGCCATTGTGGCTATTCTATCCCAGTGTGATAATGATCAGGTCGACCATCATATAGCGTTTTACAGCAAACCTTATCCAAAGATGAGCGAAATTACAGTGTAACTGAGCGGGAATGTTTAGCTGTAACTTTAGCAATCAAATACTTCTTACCCTTTTTATATGGCAACCAGTTTACTGTTAGTACTGACCATTATTCTTTAAGATGGTTGCAAAATATGAAGGATCCTGATGGTAGAATAGCTCGTTGGACCCTAGGACTACAAAATTACGATTTTTCAGTTGTACATCTCTTGGGTACTCAACATCAAATGCTGATGACCTATCCCATTTGCCTATACTAACCTTGGATTTTGGAAAATAGGAAGGGCTATATAATCTATTTGGATAGCCTGAGTTGTGAGATCTAGAACTTAAAGATTGTGCCTTCCTAAAAACTATTACTAAAAATATCATAATTAGGGAAGGATCTTTGTATAAGAAGGTCAAATCTAAGTGGTTACCATTTTTGCAACCAAAGTTAAGATACCACGCTATTATGGAAAGACACAAACAAGTAGTTCATAGTGGTTTTTTGTAAACCCAAGAGTGGTTAAGATTCCAATACTATTGGAATGATATGACGGAAACCATTCAAGTGACACTTAACTCATGTCTCATCTGTAAAATTCATGGGGCAACCAACCCTACTTACCAGCTTCAAATGATTCCACCAACTAAGGCGTTTGAAGTGGTAAGTATTGATGTTCTAGGACCTTTTCCTTGGGGGTTGCATGGACAGCGGTAAATTATTATGACTGTTGACCATTTAGCTAAATGGGTGGAAGCCATATCCATTGTTACTCCCTCCGCTAAAGCCACTGCCTTATTTCTCTGTTGACAAATCATTACTCAACATGGGGTCCCAAGGTCCTTATGTCAGATAATGGAGCGAACTTTACTTCTCAACTTTTGCATGAGTTATCAAAGTTATTAAGTATCACCCAACGGTTTGTCATTCCTTACCATCTATCAACTAATGGGCTATTGAGCGAGTCAATGGAACTTTAGTTTCTCTTTTAAGGAAGCTGGATTAATGGACTCAACTAGGTGGAACTGCTATTTACCTGGTGCTTTGTTCACTTCTCAAATAAGTTAATATCAAATTATCAAGATGATGCTTTTCAAATGTATATACGGGTGAGATCCCTCAGTTACTTCAAGAGTTCAAGCAATAAATGGGGAAATTATACTAGAAAACTCTGATTTGGTTGTGAGAAATCTGGCTAATAAAATCATTTGCCAACAAGCTCAAGCCATAAAATTTAAAAGTAATCACCAAAAAGGAGACTCAAAAAAGTGACCAACTTAAACCTATCTTGCCTGAATATTAAATTGGAGATTATGTTATGTATTACCACTCCCAATTTGGTGGAAAAACTAAGAAATTAGGAACTATCTGGTCTGATCCTTATCAAGTTATATTCCAAAAAGGGTTAGAATATTCAATTGTCCATATAAATACAGGTATAGTTGTAAATCATATCCACCCTAGATTATTGAGGATTTATCCTCCTCTGTGATCAAATTTTGAGGGGGGAAATGTCAGGATTTCGCCAAATTCCTCCATTTCCAAAACCTTTACCCCACATATCCCACCAATAATATTGGAGGGAGAACTCAATGAATCTAATCTCATCAAGTCTAACAAGAATGATCATGATTATCCCAATCAAGTGATAACAGAAGATTTTATTGCTCAGCAATTGAAAAGATCTGATAAACCCCAAACTACTTCAAAACCTAAAAGATTCAATCCTTTTAATAAAAATAGATAGGTCTATTTTCAACCATATATTTTCCATAGTTTGTATCATTTTGGAGTCCATAAAGTAACTTCAAGACCTGACCTGCCATTTTTAAGTGTAATTCAAAATTTCAAAACTTATGCTAGGACGTTGTTGTAGAAGTTGCTTCAACGTCTCAAAAGCAGCCTTCTGTTCAGCGCCCCAATGGAAAGTGGTGTTCTTAATCAGTATATGGACGAAGGGTTTGCTGAGTTGGGCAAACTTAGGGATGAATTAATGATAATACACTTTATCCCTAAAAATACTTTTTACCCCTTAGATTTCTAGGGAGAGGCATTTTTGAGATTTCTTCAACCTTATCTTGTATGGGTTGGATTCCCTCTTGAGAAATGGATTGTCCAAGGAAATCCAATTTCCTTTGGAAGAAGGTACAATTTGAGCTCTCTTAATTCGCTCACTTTTTGGTTGAATTGTAGTTTAAAATTTAGTAAAACAGCTCCATTCGTCGTCACCCTATTCAAGTTACCTATATCAATGCATTTGGCGCCCGCTGCCCCACGTGGGGCTGTGGTGCACCACCTCCTAATGTTTTTGGCCATTGCCAAAACGTGCTCGGGCTGAATCAGCTAGCCCTCTGAATTATTCAGCATGCTATTTCCTGACTAAGGACTTAGCCTTACATCTCACCCAAACCAAGGCGGTGACACTCTGCCCCCTTGTGCTCCCCTGGAGCAACATGCGATTTGTCCTTTGGGTTGAATATAGCAAGTTGTTCTATTTAGATAAAGCCATTATTGAATTAGCCCAGGCTGTTATGCATCCTGCAGGCTTCATTGACTTCCTCCCATTCAAGGTGTATTTTGATCTTGGCTTCTCAAGTGAAGCTGATGCTGCAGTTACAGCTTCCATCCCCCTGGTGTTCCAGGACACCCCCCTCCCAACTACTCATACCTGGTTGCCCACTGATACCACTCTTATGTTTCAGTTTGCAGGCCTCCCTACCCACCTACCACCCAAAATTTTAATGAATGAAATTATTGCTGGATTATCAAAATATGGTACGATCCCATAATACAATTCATGGTTCCTAATGAAGCCACTCGCCTTTCAGGCCCCCACACCTTTGTGACTATTCATCCAGTATCAACAGAAATAGCCCTCTCAATCCCCCCTTGCACCATTATCCCCTTTGCCCCAGACCATTTTTTGGGCTCAAGTGGATGGAGGGCGCACCATTTGCTATACCTTTATCAAACTGGACCATTCGAAATGGCGCTGCTACTCCATCTCACAAGCCGTGGCATACACACCCAACTCTTTGCATGATGATCTCATAGCTGATCCAATAACATTTTTGGATGGGGCACTATTCTTCACCCATCCTCCCAAAGTGGTAGCCACAGCAAACACTGAATCAACCAACTAAGGATTACCTCAACGAACCTCTTCTCCTGAATTCACCAATCAGGAGCCAGAATGGACTAAAGTAAGTTCTAAATTATCCTCCCAGTCAAACGCAACAGATAACTCATATGCAGATAACCCAATAAAATTCGACCAAAATCCATAAGATTATTTGGTTGAGATTGATGAATCAAAAGAGCTTATCCCTGAATCCAAATGGGTTGGGCCCCTCCATTTGAAATGAACTCAATACTGATTATGCGGCCAAATTCCCAAAGCGCCATTATGTGCCTCGCCCTGATGCCACCCCATTCAGAAGTGACCACCAACTAGCTGAAGAGGCAGTTGCCTCCCCCAAATGTCGCCAACCTGCAAAGCAGTTTTAGAATTAGTTGTAGTACTGGCTACAGGCCTGACACCTCATATCATACCTAGTACAATGCTTCCAAAACAAAAAAGACCATATCCAATACTATCAGGCAGCAAATTCAGCAGTTCAAAAGTTGCAGCAGTTGCAAAGTTCATCCCAAAGACCCAAATTACCTCAACAACCTTGCAACCATCGCTGTAACAGACAAGTTTATCTCGTTTGTTACATTCCGACTCAGATTTGGATTTTCTGAATTTGAGTCAGAGCGATTTTAAAAATGTTTTTCAATTCGTTTTATAATTTAAAATGATTTTTGGTTTGGTCATTTAGCGTTGGGTTGTGCCTCGCCTAAGTTGTAGATTAGGCTTGTGCGAGCCTAATCAATAGCTTAGGTGAGGCCCCCAAAGTTCTGCCTTTATAAGGCGCGCCTGCCCATTCTAAAGTTCACTTCAGAATTTTTTCCCTAGCACGTCCCTTCCCTGGGAGCAACCAACAATGCTCCCCAGATGAGCTCTGGTATGCAGGTCATTTTTATTTTCCTAAATAAAATAAAGGTTGTTTCAGGGTTTGCATACCTCACTTACCTGTTAGTCTTTTCCCTCGTTGAGGAATTTTTTGTGTAGGTTGGTATTGGACCAATCCCCCAGAGTATTTGGCATAACCAACCAATAATAGGTGAATGTTTGGCTGCTTGTCAGTGCCCCAAACCTCTCCCTACTCAGTTAAGATGCTTCAGTTGACTGTCAGTGCACCGAAGTATTGTTAAAATATACAGCAGTCAGAACTGGGGTTTTTCCGTCCATTACATTATTTTGAAGTCATTATGCACTGCACGCTGCTGATCCCCAGTTTGGTCTGATCTCAGTGGTCACTTGGTCCCAGTTGTCAAGGAACCAGCACCAGTGGGAGCTGGTGACTGTTGGCCAACCCTGGACTTAAAGTAACCATCGGTTTAATTTTCCAGTGGGCCCTCCCACCTACCAGGGATTCAGTGGCACCGAGGGGACCTGCCCCAGCAGGGCTCCCTCACCCATGGATGGTCCACTCGGAAAGGGGTTAGATGTCCAGCTGCGCTGCACCGTGCACCCCTCTTGCGTTTTCTTGGAAAAGGCACCTTCCTGGTTGGGATGGGAAGACCATCGCCAATGGGAGCCTGAGAGGGGGGCGCAACACAGCCACGTGCTGGGCATGTATCCTCATGCAGGTGGGCTGATTCTGGCAGCCCAGACCAGATTCAATCTCCCCATTTGTCATTTCCTCAAGGGGCCCAGAGTTTATTGAGGCTAATTTTCCCAGGGCTCAAGGTAACTCGCCCCAGGAAGCCCTCATTGTGGCGGCCATCCAATGTGGGGCCCCTCTTTGGGGAAGGTTCTCCTTTAGTGGGGGGTGATGTAACAGACGATTTTGTATTGTTCATTACATTCTGACTCAGGTTCAGATTTTCCAAATTTGAGTCAGAGCAATTTTAAATATTTTTCAATTTGTTTTAAATCTAAGATGATTTTTGGTTTAGTCATTTAGCATTGGGTTGTGCCTCACCCAATCTGTAGATTAGGCTTGTGCAAGCCTAATCAATAGCACAGGTGAGGCCCCCAAAGCACTGCCTTTATAAGGCGCGCCTGCCTATTCTGAAGTTCACTTCAGAATTTTTTCCCTAGCATGTCCCTTCCCTGGGGAGCATTGTTGGTTGCTTCCAGATGAGCTCTGGTATGCGGGTCAACTTTATATTCCTAAATAAAATAAAGGTTGTTTTGGGGATCACATACCTCACTTACCTGTTGGTCTATTCCCTCGTTGAGGAGTTTTTCGTGTAGGTTGGTTTTGGACCAATTTTAACCAGAGGATTTAGCATAACCAACAATATTAGGTAAATGTTTGGCTGCTTATCAGTGCCCCAAACCTCTCCCTACTCGGTTAGGATGCTTCAGTTGACTGTTGGTGCACTGAAGTATTGTTCAAATATATGGTGGTCAGAACTGGGGCTTTTCCACCCGTTACACCACTCCCTAGTGCTGCCACTATTGCAAAA